>JAXCGZ010015767.1:12500-42500 GCA_037179515.1 Halocaridina rubra | reverse complement strand
CAGTGCACAAAAAGAAAAAAAAATGTATATTCTATCTCAGCACAGATGACAGTAGGGAGCTCTATCACCGTGAGGAGCATCCTCTGTTTTTTCTCTCTCCGGGGAAGGGAGACAAAGATACTGTCATTCCTTAATCCTTTACGTGTCGTAAAAGTCGTCTACATGTGGTGAAGCAAGGAACCTGGAAATTCTACCACTTCGCATTTTCCTCTCGAGAAGAGTCAGGGTGTGCGCTTTGATTTGGACACTCCCCTGATATGTGGGATTCTGACATGTATATATATATATATATATATATATATATATATATATATATATATATATATATATATATATATATATATATATATATGAATAATTTTCTACCCCGACCGGGACTCGAACATAGGACTTATGATTACTAAGTCAAGGCGCTACCACTACACCACAGAAGGTTAAAAGGAATCCAACCTTATAGCTTATATCTGCTATACTTAGGAATGAATGCATTCTAACTGAATGCCACTATGTTCATATTACAGATTCCCCAACCTCACTCGTGGCTTCATTTTAGCATTTAATTCAATTCCCAATCTCATTCGGGCCATGAAATTATCAAATAAGCACATTACATATGTGAAAACATGAGTCATTTTCTACCCCGACCGGGACTCGAACCTAGGACTTATGATTACTAAGTCAAGGCGCTACCACTACACCACAGAAGGTTAAAAGGAATCCAACCTTATAGCTTATATCTGCTATACTTAGGAATGAACGCATTCTAACTGAATGCCACTATGTTCATATTACAGATTCCCCAACCTCACTCGTGGCTTCATTTTAGCATTTAATTCAATTTCCAATCTCATTCGGGTCATGAAATTATCAAATAAGCACATTATATATGTGAAAACATGAATCATTTTCTACCCCGACCGGGACTCGAACCTAGGACTTATGATTACTAAGTCAAGGCGCTACCACTACACCACAGAAGGTTAAAAGGAATCCAACCTTATAGCTTATATCTGCTATACTTAGGAATGAATGCATTCTAACTGAATGCCACTATGTTCATATTACAGATTCCCCAACCTCACTCGTGGCTTCATTTTAGCATTTAATTCAATTCCCATTCTCATTCGGGCCATGAAATTATCAAATAAGCACATTACATATGTGAAAACATGAATCATTTTCTACCCCAAAAGGGACTCGAACCTAGGACTTATGATTACTAAGTCAAGGCGCTATCACTACACCACAGAAGGTTAAAAGGAATCCAACCTTATAGCTTATATCTGCTATACTTAGGAATGAACGCATTCTAACTGAATGCCACTATGTTCATATTACAGATTCCCCAACCTCACTCGTGGCTTCATTTTAGCATTTAATTCAATTCCCAATCTCATTCGGGCCATGAAATTATCAAATAAGCACATTACATATGTGAAAACATGAATCATTTTCTACCCCGACCGGGACTCGAACCTAGGACTTATGATTACTAAGTCAAAGCGCTACCACTACACCACAGAAGGTTAAAAGGAATCCAACCTTATAGCTTATATCTGCTATACTTAGGAATGAACGCATTCTAACTGAATGCCACTATGTTCATATTACAGATTCCCCAACCTCACTCGTGGCTTCATTTTAGCATTTAATTCAATTCCCAATCTCATTCGGGCCATGAAATTATCAAATAAGCACATTACATATGTGAAAACATGAATCATTTTCTACCCCGACTGGGACTCGAACCTAGGACTTATGATTACTAAGTCAAGGCGCTACCACTACACCACAGAAGGTTAAAAGGAATCCAACCTTATAGCTTATATCTGCTATACTTATGAATGAGCGCATTCTAACTGAATGCCACTATGTTCATATTACAGATTCCCCAACCTCACTCGTGGCTTCATTTTAGCATTTAATTCAATTCCCAATCTCATTCGGGCCATAAAATTTTCAAATAAGCACATTACATATGTGAAAACATGAATCATTTTCTACCCCGACCGGGACTCGAACCTAGGACTTATGATTACTAAGTCAAGGCGCTACCACTACACCACAGAAGGTTAAAAGGAATCCAACCTTATAGCTTATATCTGCTATACTTAGGAATGAACGCATTCTAACTGAATGCCACTATGTTCATATTACAGACTCCCCAACCTCACTCGTGGCTTCATTTTAGCATTTAATTTAATTCCCAAGCTATAATGTTGGATTCCTTTTAACCTTCTGTGGTGTAGTGGTAGCGCCTTGACTTAGTAATCGTAAGTCCTAGGTTCGAGTCCCGGTCGGGGTAGAAATTGATTCATGTTTTCACATATGTAATGTGCTTATTTGATAATTTCATGGCCCGATTGAGATTGGGAATTGAATTAAATGCTAAAATGAAGCCACGAGTGAGGTTGGGGTATCTGTAATATGAACATAGTGGCATTCAGTTAGAATGCGTTCATTCCTAAGTATAGCAGATATAAGCTATAAGGTTGGATTCCTTTTAACCTTCTGTGGTGTAGTGGTAGCGCCTTGACTTAGTAATCATAAGTCCTAGGTTCGAGTCCCGGTCGGGGTAGAAAATGATTCATGTTTTCACATATGTAATGTGCTTATTTGATAATTTCATGGCCCGAATGAGATTGGGAATTGAATTAAATGCTAAAATGAAGCCACGAGTGAGGTTGGGGAATCTGTAATATGAACATAGTGGCATTCAGTTAGAATGCGTTCATTCCTAAGTATAGCAGATATAAGCTATAAGGTTGGATTCCTTTTAACCTTCTGTGGTTTAGTGGTAGCGCCTTGACTTAGTAATCATAAGTCCTAGGTTCGAGTCCCGGTCGGGGTAGAAAATGATTCATGTTTTCACATATGTAATGTGCTTATTTGATAATTTCATGGCCCGAATGAGATTGGGAATTGAATTAAATGCTAAAATGAAGCCACGAGTGAGGTTGGGGAATCTGTAATATGAACATAGTGGCATTCAGTTAGAATGCGTTCATTCCTAAGTATAGCAGATATAAGCTATAAGGTTGGATTCCTTTTAACCTTCTGTGGTGTAGTGGTAGCGCCTTGACTTAGTAATCATAAGTCCTAGGTTCGAGTCCCGGTCGGGGTAGAAAATGATTCATGTTTTCACATATGTAATGTGCTTATTTGATAATTTCATGGCCCGAATGAGATTGGGAATTGAATTAAATGCTAAAATGAAGCCACGAGTGAGGTTGGGGAATCTGTAATATGAACATAGTGGCATTCAGTTAGAATGCGTTCATTCCTAAGTATAGCAGATATAAGCTATAAGGTTGGATTCCTTTTAACCTTCTGTGGTGTAGTGGTAGCGCCTTGACTTAGTAATCATAAGTCCTAGGTTCGAGTCCCGGTCGGGGTAGAAAATGATTCATGTTTTCACATATGTAATGTGCTTATTTGATAATTTCATGGCCCGAATGAGATTGGGAATTGAATTAAATGCTAAAATGAAGCCACGAGTGAGGTTGGGGAATCTGTAATATGAACATAGTGGCATTCAGTTAGAATGCGTTCATTCCTAAGTATAGCAGATATAAGCTATAAGGTTGGATTCCTTTTAACCTTCTGTGGTGTAGTGGTAGCGCCTTGACTTAGTAATCATAAGTCCTAGGTTCGAGTCCCGGTCGGGGTAGAAAATGATTCATGTTTTCACATATGTAATGTGCTTATTTGATAATTTCATGGCCCGAATGAGATTGGGAATTGAATTAAATGCTAAAATGAAGCCACGAGTGAGGTTGGGGAATCTGTAATATGAACATAGTGGCATTCAGTTAGAATGCGTTCATTCCTAAGTATAGCAGATATAAGCTATAAGGTTGGATTCCTTTTAACCTTCTGTGGTGTAGTGGTAGCGCCTTGACTTAGTAATCATAAGTCCTAGGTTCGAGTCCCGGTCGGGGTAGAAAATGATTCATGTTTTCACATATGTAATGTGCTTATTTGATAATTTCATGGCCCGAATGAGATTGGGAATTGAATTAAATGCTAAAATGAAGCCACGAGTGAGGTTGGGGAATCTGTAATATGAACATAGTGGCATTCAGTTAGAATGCGTTCATTCCTAAGTATAGCAGATATAAGCTATAAGGTTGGATTCCTTTTAACCTTCTGTGGTGTAGTGGTAGCGCCTTGACTTAGTAATCATAAGTCCTAGGTTCGAGTCCCGGTCGGGGTAGAAAATGATTCATGTTTTCACATATGTAATGTGCTTATTTGATAATTTCATGGCCCGAATGAGATTGGGAATTGAATTAAATGCTAAAATGAAGCCACGAGTGAGGTTGGGGAATCTGTAATATGAACATAGTGGCATTCAGTTAGAATGCGTTCATTCCTAAGTATAGCAGATATAAGCTATAAGGTTGGATTCCTTTTAACCTTCTGTGGTGTTGTGGTAGCGCCTTGACTTAGTAATCATAAGTCCTAGGTTCGAGTCCCGGTCGGGGTAGAAAATGATTCATGTTTTCACATATGTAATGTGCTTATTTGATAATTTCATGGCCCGAATGAGATTGGGAATTGAATTAAATGCTAAAATGAAGCCACGAGTGAGGTTGGGGAATCTGTAATATGAACATAGTGGCATTCAGTTAGAATGCGTTCATTCCTAAGTATAGCAGATATAAGCTATAAGGTTGGATTCCTTTTAACCTTCTGTGGTGTAGTGGTAGCGCCTTGACTTAGTAATCATAAGTCCTAGGTTCGAGTCCCGGTCGGGGTAGAAAATGATTCATGTTTTCACATATGTAATGTGCTTATTTGATAATATATATATATATATATATATATATATATATATATATATATATATATATATATATATATATATATATATATATATATATATATATATATATATATATATATATATATATATATATATATATATATATATATATATATATATATATATATATATATATATAAATATATATATATATAAATATATATATATATATATATATATATATATATATATATATATATATATATATATATATATATATATATATATATATATATATATATATATATATATATATATATATATATATATATATATATATATATATATATATATATATATATATATATATATATATATATATATATATATATATATATATATATATATATATATATATATATATATATATATTTATATATATATATATATATATATATATATATATATATATATATATATATATATATATATATATATATATATATATATATATATATATATATATATATATATATATATATATATATATATACATATATATATATATATATATATATATATATATATATATATATATATATATATATATATATATATATATATATATATATATATATATATATATATATATATATATATATATATATATATATATATATATATATATATATATATATACATATATATATATATATATATATATATATATATATATATATATATATATATATATATATATATATATATATATATATATATATATATATATATATATATATATATATATATATATATATATATATATATAATTCAGTAAAAAGTAGTCTCCTAGAAGCATAGGGTATAAAAAAGATAAAAGCAGACAATATCATTACAATGCAAAAAAAAAAAATGTAATAAAGTTAATGTAAATGTATAAGAACAATTTAGTACAGAAAAGAGATTTATTCATTAGCAGAAGTGCTCAGTACACAGAAAGTTTATCAATGAAAATCTTGAGAGTATTACCGTAACTATTTTAGGCAAAGAATTTTTAATCGTATATATTCATCTTGGTAATATATATATGTATGAGTCATTTTTACCCCGACCGGGACGTGAGCCTGGGAGTTATAATTACTGTGCCAAGGTTCTACCAACTACACACAAAAGGTCTTAAAAGGGAAACAGACCTTACAGCTTTTACCTGCTATACTAGGAATGAACGCATTCTGACTGAATGCCACCGTAACCCTGAGAGAGATGGTTTGGTACATCAGTCATGACGTCACACCATCTGGTTCCGCTTTACCGCCTGCTCCTCATGCATAGAACATACAGCACTTTTCCCATTCTCGCTCTTGCAGTATCTTATTGAGCTGTATCCTCGTCAGTATCACAGTATATTATTAGTGATAGTTCAAATAGTACATTAAAACATGTAATTGCTGATTTTGAGAAGCAAATCATGTAATGTACGTATATGCAAGTAAATGATATTAGACCTATTTTTTGTCAGCTGTTATCATGCTTTGTCAAAAATATCATGCATGTAAAAATGAATAACACAGAATACTCCTAAGAAAACAGCGTTTTTTTTTATAAATTACGAATTAAAGCTTACCTTTCTTTTTACAGCAGTTTGATAATGTGTTACCAGGATGTCGCCATCACGAAATCCTGATTTCTCAGCAGTAGCCTACACAGACGTATAATGTCAAAGATGTCTTCAGCACTTTGAGCCTTCTAAAATTTCCCTTACTTGGATTTTAAAAAGGCAGTGCTTACTTCTTCTTCTTTTTCTTCTTCTTCTTTGTCTATATCTTTTCCCACTTTTATGTAGGGTAGATGTTTCTGGCCAGTTTTCTCCATTTGTTTCTGTCCCATACCTCATCACCCAACAAACCTTTAGACATCAGGTCGTTATTGATGCCATCCATCCACCTATGCTTTGGTCTCCCTCTCCTTCTCCTACCCTGTATATCAGTTTTCATCACCCTCCTCCCAACATACTGTTCATCCCTCCTAACGACATGCCCATACCGTCTTAGTCTACTTTCTTGTATCTTATCTGATATTTCTCTAACAAATGAGGTACCTCTAATTACCTCGTTTCTGATCTTATCTTTTCTTGTCACCCCACACATCCATCTCAACATCCTCATCTCTGCCACATCCAGTTTTTTCTCTTGTGTCTTCTTTATTGCCCATGTCTCTGCTCCATACATCATTGTAGGTCTCACAACTGTCTTATGCGCTTCACCCCTCAGCTTAATCCCTATTCTCCTGTCACACAGCACCCCAGACACTTTCTTCCAGGTCTTCCATCCCTCTTGTATTCTGTGGGTTATTTCTGACTCTAGGTCACCATCCTCTGCTACTGTTGATCCCAAATACTTGAACTTTTCAAGTCTTTTCAACACCTTCCCCTGCAAATTGACGTCCCCATCCTCATCATCTCTCAACCTCAAACACTGTCTTCTTCCTGCTGCTTTTCAGTCCTCTATCCTCCATCACTCTTCTCCACTCCTCAAGCTTCTCCTCCACTACCTCTCGTCTGTTGCTACAGAGTAAAATGCCATCTACAAAGAACATACACCACGGAGACTGATCTCTAATACCCTGGGTTACTACATCCAAGACCAGATCAAATAGATATGGACTCAAAGCAGATCCTTGATGCAGACCAATATTTACTGAGAGACTTTTTGTCAAGCCCACACTGCTCTTAACATTTACCTCTGCCCTCTCATACATATCTTGGATGATTCTTACATATTTCTCGGGGACTCCCTTTTCTCTAATACACCTCCACACCTCTTGACGTGGTACTCGATAATATGTCTTTTCCAGGTCAATAAAGACCATAAGCAGTCCTTTCTGTTTCTCCCAATGCTTTTCCATTATTTGTCTTAAGGCAAATATGGCATCCACTGTCCCTCTTCCAGGCATGAAACCAAACTATTCATCACCAATTGTCGTTACCTCTCTGAGTCTCCTCTCAATGATCATCTCCCATATCTTCATAGTATGACTTAATAACTTTATACCTCTATAGTTTCCACACTCCTGAATGTCTCCCTTCCCTTTATAGATTGGGACGATTAAGCTTCCTCTCCATTCCTCTGGCATCTTTTCCTGACTAAAGATCTTTTGCATTAAGTCCTACAAGATATCTATGCCTTCCTTTCCAAGACTCTTCCATACCTCCACTGGCATCTTATCAGGTGCTGCTGCCTGTCCATTTTTCATTTTCTTTACTGCCCGCTCTACCTCTCTTCTAGTCACTGTTGTTGTAACTGCTTCATTTGGAAGTCCATCTTCAAATACTGCCCTTGGATTCTCTTCATTTAGTAATCCTTAAAATAAAAAGAACTGCTGTATATCCAAGGATGAAATATACTAATTTGTTGAACAGAAAATATATATACTAGGAAAATCAGCCATCTTTATAAATTCAAAATGTAAAATTAAAGTGGTATAAAGTAATGCCATGAACCATAGACATATTCCTTTATTAAGAAAATTTTTGCAATTCTAATTCTTGGCCAAGACAAAATCATCATAGTACACATACTATACCTCCACTTTATTTTTCTGAGACAAAATCTGTGTAAATATATACATACTTCATTAATAAAGGCCCAGGCATGAGAAAATACCAAGATGAAGGAAAAGAAAAAGGATAAGGACAAGGCAGAGATGTGATAATGTCAAACAAAGGAAAACGACAGACAGAAAAAACAGTCAACGTACAGAGAACCCAGGAATATGGAGGACTAGGCCCTGAGCTGATGATAGATCTGCTTTTTGAAGGATGGCAGGTCATAAGAATTAGGAAAGACAGAAGGAGGAAGAGAGTTCCAGAGTTTAGAGGTAGATGGGAAGAAGCAGTCGTTGCACCGACCAAACCGCTAGCTACAAATCTCCACACAGTACCAGTGAGATGAGGCCGCTTGGCGAGTGTTACGCGGCCTCGACAGTGGGGGAAGGATGCAACTTGCTAACTCACGAGAGCAGCGATGGAAGTAGTAGCAACAGAAAAGAGAAAGGGAAGATACCTTACGGCAAAGAGAGAGAGAGAATCCAGATTAGAAGTAAGAGAAGGATCACTAATGAGTCTGACAGCATTGGATTAATCCTTATCGTGCTGGCTAGTACAGTGGTAAAGCGCTGGATTCACATTCACGAGGTCGCAAGATCAGTTCCCGTCCTAGACCGAGAGTTTAAGCTATTTCCTGGCAGGTTACTGCTGTGGTTGGTCACCACAGTGGGGGGTTGGGGTTTGCCCCGGCTGATGAACACCCATTGTATAATGGAAATAAAGGTTTATTATTATCATTACTACAATCAAGGAGATAAGTATAAGAAGAAGCACCCCAGATGTGTGAGCAAGATTCTAAGCAGGGACAGATAAGATCTATATAAATGTTAAGTAACTGTAAAGATGAAAAGTAATGATGAAAACGAAACAAAACCCTAATTTTTTGGATGAAGATATAGAAATTTGGATTATGTGATTCCTCCAAGACAAGTTAGAGGCTATATGGATTAATAATATGCTGATAGACTAAATAGGGTAAATTTTGTTAGTTGCGAAGAGAGTAAGGTTATCAGGAGGAGAAGAAGATAAAGAGATAGCCAGAAACTGTGTTTTGGAGGCATGGAATTTAACTACATTTTGAGTGCCCCACTCAGATGCTCTCTGCAAATCAGAGTTGAGAGTAGAAGAAAGAGTGATACAAGACTGATTACAAGTAGTAGATGAAGGTTGTGAAAAAATGGCAGAGGTAAAGTGAAGGGTAGAATCATCAGCAAAGGCATGAAGAAGAGAGGAAGATGGGGATTGTAGAAGATCATTGATGAAGAGAAGGAACAGTGTAGGTGAAAGAACAAAGCCTTTGGAACACCACTTACAGAAAGAAGGGTTAAAGCCATTGGCAGGGAGTTTGGAAAAAAGAGCCTTGTGCCTGTGGGAATGGAGAGTTGCTAAGTTTCTGTTTTACTGAGGGGACTCAAAGTACTGAACTCAGTTAAGAGCTCACAAACAGACAGGACAGATATTTGCACTTGAACACCCCACCCGTATACCACTACTCATTTAAATGAAACTCAGAATTCAACTTTCTTTTAATTTTAGAAATGCAATGACATTAAAAGAATTGAATTAATTTATTTAATTAAATTTTATGAAATGCTGCCTCGAATCCCGGAGGTGGTGAGCACGATTTCGTTTCCCGGCACCACAGATGTATGCCAAGACTTCAGCCTCAACTCGACGATTCTCTGTCACACAGGAAGAGTAGACTAGAGGACACTGCAATTGCAGAAACAGAAACGACACACCATTAATAATGGGAAACTGAAAGCAGGAGCACAAATATAATGAGTTTCCAATATTATTCTACATGATGAAAATATATTGGTTAGTCACAGCCAACCAGAAATATTTATGCTAACGTAAGAGCATACAAAACCATTAATTCTTTGCCGGTATTAAAGGAAAGCAATTTATTCACAATAAATGAAGAATAAGCAAGACAATACAGTACTGTATGTATTCCTTAAATTGTGGGCAACCACAAAAGTTGCAATTCTTATTAATTATTTGCAATTTATATGGTAAAACACCCTATTTATGATAGAGGAAGAATCTACGAGATAAATACAGTATTCATTCACTTTTTGGTTATCAAGAAATATTAGCAATGAAAAAGGAGTAAAACCACCTTTTGAAGTATTAGCATCTTATAACTAAAAAAACTTTATCCCCAATATATAAAGAATCAGCAAGATAAATACAGTATGCATTCATTAAATTGTGGTTAATAGGAAATATTTGCAAAGCCAATAGGGTAAAATTAACTTTTAATTATTTGCAGTTTATAGCATAAAACACTTTAGTTAAATGATATATTACTTGCAATTTATATAGCAAATAGCTTTATTCACGAGTTTTTGACATAAAACACTTAATTTACGATGATGGAAAGGGGTGAAATGAAATTAGAATTTGTTAAGAGAAGGGATAGATTTTTACGGGCTCATAACCAATCTTCAGAGGATGTGATTTTCTTTTATCACATTTAATGAAAGAAACTACTTAGCAATGTATATCAGCTCTAATTTCCAGGTTAAGGAATTAAGTTTGGCAAGTGAGATTTCAGTTAGGTAATCTACAAAAGTTCGTTTGTATGGGAATGGAATCTGAGAATATTTTCGTAGGATTTAACCAGTAACGAATATAACTAATTCTCGCAATCCCAGTTTGCTTGACCAACGAGCTTTACCATACACTATCCCTCATCTTGTTTGTGTCAAATGAATTCCTGTGAAGACATCACGTAAATAAGGTTTGAAATAAGCTTGACTGCTGAGGCGAGATCTTGCCTCTGGGATGTTTGGCCGCCAAATGTGGATGCTTCAATGTCCCTCCTGGTGACGTCATGTGTATGATATATTTCCAGAGCAGTAACTGGCTCTTATATCATTTAAGAGCTACTTTAGTAGTGGTCCCTGGGAAGCAATTATGGCAGAGATGCAAGGGAGAGACAGTATTTTAGGTGCAACAAGTGGAAGCAAAGAAAATAAAACGAGAATAATTATGGAAAATTAGGTTACGGGTAATCTATCTCTAGAACGTTCTTTGCGTTGTAGGAGACGGAACTTAACTATTCAGATAATAAAGAAGCTGCTGGAATGTATCTAGACAGGCTAATGACATAACAGTAAGGTCAAATTTATAACAAAATTATCAGCAAGAACAATTTTTATAATATAAAAAAGTTATTAGTGAGAGCTATTTTATCATAAGAAAATTGTAAAGAAAAGTATCTGATAGGCTCGCTGAAGGAAGGGAACAGTAGGAAAACAGAAATAGGGGGCAGCCTTTATATTGGGATCATGCTTGGGGCAGCCTTTATGTCGGGATCATGCTTTCTACACGTACAAAAATATTAAATAAGATATATTTAAAATTAGCTAATATATAAATTGAAAATAATCATAATCTGCAAAAGGCAAGGAGTGGGAATTATTTTTAGTTAGAAAAATGACAGCTAAGTTACTAAATTAACTAATAAGGCATCTAACAGCCTCTGGTGACTTTGAGCAAAATACTCTGTCACAAAGGCCCTTTCTAGAGAATATTGAATTAGCAAAATTCTACTTCAGAAGGCAAAAAAAGGAACAGAGGAAGTTATGGTGACTTCAGTGTTATTTTGAGGGATGAGATATCGTTCTCATGGTAAAGAACAAATGAACAATAGGAATGGGATCCACCACTGGTACATATCATACTATTAGGAAAAGTGAACAATTCTTATAAACAAAACATTAAATGACATGCAAAACATAAAAGGAATGTGATTAAATTCAAATTTCAAGAAAATTAAAAGCACAATTAGATATCAGTGAATTTAAGAATTCTTCACATGCAATAAGGCAAAAATATAATACAAAAAAAATACAGTATACGCAAATGAAAAAATTGAACCAAGTCATCATTAACAGTGGCGACTGGATTTAAAACAGTTTCAGCTATTCAACACTAAACTAAAAGTTTCCGCCATGTTCTGGCTTTCAGAGTCCCACAGAGGGAAATATAAAACTACAATCAAAGAAATATTCCTCATCTTCTTCGTCTTCCATTAGGAATAACGTTTGTGAGCTAAAATAAACAAGTACAGTACAGTACTAAAGCCATAAAAGATAAACATATAATAAACAAAACATAAGAGAAGTAACCTTTACTGACTAGTCAAATTGAGGCTAACAGCACCAGCTTCCTAATTTGAAGGTAATGACCGACAACTTAGTAGATCAACGAGGTTATTGTCCTTTCTATCAACATGTTGGGCAGTGACCTTGAAGAGATTCAGGTAAAGTGCCCACCTTTTCAGGCGAGGATTCAGCTTGTCTGCAGTCTGTAAATATAAGAGAGGACAGTGGTCGGTTCTCAGTGTAAAATGTCAGCCATACAGATGGACTTCAAATTTCTCTATTGCCCAATATGCAGCTAGATATTCCTTCTCCACGGTGGAGTAATTTTGCTCTGCAGGGCAAAGCCTGCGGCTTGCATATCGCACTGGAGCTACTTCTGCTGAGTTGTCTGATCGGGCTTGCAAGAGCATGGCACCCAGGCCTTCGTCTGAGACGTCGGTCTGCAAGATAAATGGAAAATCAGGGTTTACCAGTTGTAATACTGGCTCACCCGCCAATGCTTCTCGGAGCTTGTAAAATGCTCTCTCTGCTTCATCTGTCCATTGGACAGGGGAAGTTTTACCTTTCTTTGAGGAGATCATTTGCTGCAAAGGGGCAGTGATAGTATTAAAGTGTGGAATGAACTGTTGGTAGTAGCCAACACTACCCAGGAATGATCTCAGTTGAGTGACAGTAGCAGGTTTCTCCATATCCTTAATAGCTTGTACCCTGTCATGTAAAAGGGACATAACTCCTTCTCCGAACAAGTGGCCGGGATACTGCAATTGTGTGAAACCAATCTCACATTTGGAAGGCTTTAAATGAAGTCCATGCTAGTTCATACGAGTGAGAACTCTGCGAAAAATCTCGAGGTGCGATGACCAATCCAGAGAATGCACCAGGATGTCGTCTATAAAGCATGAAACATTGTCGAGGTCTTGTAGTACTATCCTCATGAGTCTGCTGAAGCAGCCAGGGGCATTCACCATACCAAAAGGCATGACCCTGAACTGGTATAGACTATATCTTGTGGAAAAGGCTGTTAGAGGCTTGGTAATCTCGCTCAGCGGGACTTGCCAAAAACCACTGGCCAGATCCAATTTGGACAGGTAATGGGCTTGGGAGAGCAACGAGAAAATATGCTCGGCGTCAGCAATGAACTGTCCATCAAGGATGGTACGAGAGTTAAGCTCACAACAGTCAAGGCAGAACCTGTGACTGCCATCTCGCTTACGCACTGCCAGTAACGGCAAACACCAAGGCGAAATGCTCTTTTCAACTATTCCAAGACGGACCCAAGTGTCAAGATCTTCCTTCAGCCGTACGGACAGCTGGTAGGGAAGGCCATAGGAATGCCGAAATGGCTCTGGGTCAGTCATTCTGACCTGATGCTCAAGGGTAGCGGTAATGCCTGGGAGGTCGTTGAAGACGTTCTCATCATCCTCTAATAGCTTGTTCAGTTGTTCCCGCTGACTTGGTTGCAGTCTGGAGTTAATAATGCAACTCACACTTTCCTTTCAGTGTGTGGGAATGGCAGGATCCTTACCATCATCAAAAGCTAAGCTTATGTCTTCAATTCGAGGGAGGTGGCTGCGGCCAGAGGGGCTTCTTCGAAAAAATTCCACTCCCATAAGTCTGTCTCCACTGCAAGGGTGGAGTATTCCAATATAGGAAGTAAGGGGTGGCTATAATGGAGCACCTGTGTTGCTGCAGCCTCGGAGGTTCTGTTGATGCTGAGGGCATCTATGGGGGTTGCTGAGAGTGCCAGCGCAGGATCCTTGTGGGCCTCCACGTCCTCACAATACAGCTTCAGCTGGTTAATGTGGTATTTCCGGTTATTGCCATCAACATTTAGCACATAATTGTCAGGGGTCATCCGGTGTACCACAGTGTATGGTCCTTTCCAGAGTAGCATTAGCTTGCGAGTATCTGTTTGAATAAGTAATAGAGCTCGATCTCTGGGTGTCAGGGCAGAACACCGGGCACGCTTGTCAAAGAAAAGATTGGCAGTCTGCTGGTGACCCTTAATGGCTAATTGTGCAGTTTTCCAAGCCTTTTTGAGATGGGCCGAAAACTTCAAAATATACTCATGGACGTCCCTATCGTCATCTTCGATGGTAGGCAAATCCCAACATTCTGCCATGAATTACACTGGGCCTCTGACCTTATGACCATAAATCAGCCCGAAAAGCGAGTATCCAGTAGTGTCGTGGGGCATGTCTCTGAAGGAGAAAAGTGCAGCAGGGACGTACTTGTCCCACTGCCTAGGTATATCTATCACTAGCTTGCGCAAACATCGCTTCAATGTCCAGTTATAGCGTTCACATGCTCCATTTGATTGGGCATGGTAGACGCTCGTACGAACGTGCTTTATTTCTAAGAGGTTACAGAAAGCCTTAAAGTGCCTACTTGTAAACTGACTTCCATTGTTAGAAGTGACCTGTTCTGGAAAGCCAACCCTGGAGGAGATTTCAAATAGGGCGTGAGCGACTGCTCCGGTCGTGATAGAAGACAGCGGCATTGCATCTGGGTACCTAGTTGCCAGGTCGATGTATACCAGGAGGAACTGTGTCCCAGTGGACGAAGCTGGATTAATAGGACCTAATATGTCTATAGCGACCTTGGAAAATGGTTCCGTTGAGAGCTTAGTTATCCTCATGGGAACTTTCATTACTGGTGCCATAGAAGTGGATTAACAGACAGGGCAGGAGCCCACGTATCTGTCTACCTTGGCGTACAAGTGTGGCCATGCAGAAGCCTTCTGAAGGACGTGCCGAGTTTTTGCTTTGCCTTTGTGTCCACTCAGAGGTAAATGGTGTGCCACATACATAGCCTGGTGGCGCAATGAAGCGGGCACATCCAACTGTTTAAAGGTGTGACCATCGTTAGTCACATGCCTACAAAGTACTCCATCTTCAAGGGCGTAAGTGATCTGGCCTCCTTCTCTCACCATGAAGGTTCTTCCCTCGGTGGCCTGTTGCATCCAGCGTTTGAGGCTGGGGCAGTCTTGCTGCAGTTTGGCAAAGTCTGGACGGGACTTCAGTGGTTCTAGAGGTGCATAATCTGGTAAAGGAGGGGGAACTCTCCGCGTTCCCCATTACATGTACTAACTGCGGCAGACTCAACGGAGTCAGTCGGAGAATCGTCCAAATTCTTGGCATCGAGGCCAGGAGTTGCTGCTGAAATGGCTTCTTGTGACTTCGCCTGAGGGATGTTATAATGAGAAATGTCCTCATGGTAGAGGTCGGCCTGGAAGATAGGAGCTAGTTCAGTACACGACTCAGCAAGACAGGTTACATAAGCCCAATCAATGCCACAGCTGGGGTTTTTCCCTTGTAGTATTTGCAATCCAGGTCAATGACAAGGCAGCGTCGTATTTGGGGTGTTCCTTCAGCAATCCTCACACAAACGACTATGCCGGTGAAATCTTCATCCCTGACGAATCTCTCGTCAACATATATGCCACTGGCCCCTGTGTCAAGGGCTATCTCAGCTTCCACACCATTTATGGTTCCTAGGCATTTTGGGTTTATCTCCGGATCATCATGTTTGATGAATTCCACATTGGCAAGTTTGTATGGAGGTTCCTCGGCGTTATCCTCAGTGGCCCTTTCTGGCCTTGTTTCCAAAACATGGGCCGAGTGAGTGGCTGGATGGTTATGCTGGCTGCCGCTGTGTGAGGGAGTGTGGTGGCTCTTAGAATTTGGCTGAAAACCCTGGGAAGGTGGAGCAAAGTAATGGCCCTTGCCTCTGAACTGCTGAGGCTTAGGTCTTACCGAGTTATCCTTCTTGAGTGTGGGTGCATGGCTGTAATGAGGCTTAGGAGTGTGAGGAGGATGGGCTGGACGATGGGAGTTCTGTGAGGGGCCCTTGTGCTTCCCATTCTTGTGATCTCTTTTCCGGTGAGAATCATGGCCTGCTGCGGGGGAGATGAAAATCTGAGGACGAACCTTGGAATCGGCCCTTCTTGCCCTCATAACATCAGAGAGACGTACTGCAGGCTGGTTGTGCTGGAGGTACTCATCCACAGCTGCTAAACTTTTCTCATAGTTGATCTCATTCTTAAGCTGAGTCCTTACATATGCAACATCTGGAGGGAGGTCATTGGCAATTGCATCAAACATCAAGAATGAATGCAACTTCTCACGAGGACACTTTGCAACTCACAACCAATCATTAAAGAAGGGAGCCTTGCATTTGCCAAAGGTACTACAGTTCTCCTCCTTCAATGGGAAAGCAGAAATATATCTTGCACGACACTCAGCTGGTGAAAGTTCTGTGAGGCCAGGAGTGTGCTTTTAAGTTTCTCATAGTCCCTCAGTTGCGTTTGGTCGAGATCATTGACCAGAGCGAGCAGACAGGGTGGCATGGAGGCGAGCAGCCAATGACTTTTCTCAGCCTCTGTGCCTCCGCTAGCTGTCGCAAGACTTTCAAAAGAGCAGATGTAAGTATCTAGCGGTTGCTTGCCGTCGTCTTCGTATTTCTGTATTAGGGGGACCTCTCACGAGGCTGGTACCAATTTCCAGATGAAGGACCACTGTCTGGGATTCCCACTCAAAACCGAGCAAGCTCAAGCTCATTTTCGCATTGTGTTTGTGCCTGTGCCTCGTCACTGGCTTTCTTCTCCAACTCAGCTCGGCGTTCAACCATCTTGTCATGAGCCCATTCGAAGAGCTTCAGTCCTGGGGAAAGACCGTATTTCTCACCCCTATCAATCTTTGTGCTCAGGTAACGCTCCTCATAGAATGTTTCGATGGTTTCCTGTGACTGCCTTTTTTCCATATTTGTTTCCTGTGACTGCCCAGTTGCCTTGGTGGTTTCCTAAACAGTCAATAACGAAGTGCCAAAAAAAAACAACCACAAAAAAACAAATCTCTACAATAGTAGAAAAAAATGAAAGCACCGCACAACACCAAGGGGAGAAAAAAATTCAACACCACAGTTCAAACTTAAACATAACGGTGATCTCAAAACCTCACCATAAAACTGACTCAAAATACAATCAAGTGTAACAGCAGCAAAATGTTGCTAAACAATGCATTAAACACCGGTAATACAGGATGGCAGTCGTGCCTGCTTAACAAACAAACAAACAAACAAACATTTATTTCCATTTTGTACAATGGTTATTCAACAGTAATAGTAACTTATAAGTAGACATGTAATTAAATTAATAAATAAGAGGGTAATATATATAGTTAAATTAAATGTAGCTTTCATAGAAAATAATAATGCTGTAATAAAAATTTTAACAATAATGTTAATAATAAAGTAGTAAGCATGACACTAGATACAGGATCGTTATTATCAGCATCATTTCCATATTTGTTTTCCTTACAATGAGAATAATTAGTTCTTAATGAGCAGCAACTATTTGTCCAAAAGAAAACTATATAGTTTGCCTTTGAAAGCTCTGAAGAAGGAAGCATTTTTAAGATGCTCTGGAATATTATTCCAGAGCGTTGGCCATTTGATAGTGATCATCTTTGAACCTGCTTCTGTGTTTGTTCTGTGAATAAAGAGCTCACTGCTCTGTCTTGTGTTGGTTCCCCTTATATCCCTGACTGTTTTTAAATCAAATAACCAGCTAGGATAATGATGGTCCAAAATTTTGAATACAAAAAGATGAATCGCATAAGCGACCTTGTTTTCTGCCTGCAGCCACCCAAGTTTATTGAGAGCTGGTGTGATGTGGTCATATTTTCTTATTCCTCCCGGGGCAACTCGAGCTGCAAAATTAATAAGCTTCTCTATTCTGTTTATCTGAGTCTTAGTGGTAGCTCCCCAAACAGTTGTGCAGTAATTAATGTGAATTAGGGATAGAGATTCAACAACAGTTATTCGAGTGGTAGTCTCAAAATTGTCTTTTATGCGTGATAAGTACATTAATGTTCCTGTAACCTTTTTGCATACTTTATCTATGTGGGAATCAAACAACATGTAGTTATCAAAGTGAATTCCCAGGTTTTTGACTGTTTTGCTAGGTGTGATAATATTGTCGCAAAAATTAACTGTTGTGTTTTCTGGAATTTGTGCTATGTCGAACCTTGAACCAATAAACATGCATTGTGTTTTACTTTCGTTAAATAGCAGCCCAATTTCTTGAGAATAGATATTAATTTTTGACTGAGTGTTTTTTGCTCTTAAAGTTAGCTCTGGGAGATTATTTATATTACCACTAAGGAGTAGTTGAGTGTCATCTGCATATTGTACGACTAGACAGTCAGAAATGAAAGAAGAAAGATCATTTACGTAAATGGAGAAGAGGATAGGACCAAGTACTGATCCCTGTGGAACACCAAATGATAAATTTTTTGGCACAGAGATAATGTTGTTAAGACGTATAGACTGTTTGCAATTAGACAGATACTCGCTAAACCAGCTCGGATCAGTATTTAAGTTAGTACAATTACTTAAAAGAATTTCATGGTTTACACTGTCGAAGGCTTTTGATAAGTCCAATAATACAAGCAGAGATATTTATTTCATATCTATATTATTATAGATACTATTCGTAACTTTGAGCAGTGCAGTTTCCGTCGAGAGTTTAGGTCTGAAACGATGTTGGTTAATAGATAATAGTGTATTTGACTCTAAATATGACATAAGTTGGCATGCAACAATTTTTTCTAATATTTTAGAGAAAATGGGTAGCAGGGAAATAGGACGATAGTTTGTCACATCTTCTCTGTCCCCCTTTTTATGCAGAGGTATTACATGTGATATTTTCCAAGAGTCAGGAAACTTTTTAGTAACAATGGAAGTGCTCATAATAGTTAGAATATAAGATGCAATCATGGGTAGAGCATCTTTGATGAACTGAAATAGTATACCATCTGAACCATAAGAGCCAGAGTTTCTTAGGCTCTTTATGGTAAGGGTAGCACAATCGATAGGATTTATCTTGAAGTACTCTCTTGTGTTTACATTGGAAGAGTTGATGTTTTCTCGAGTTTTTTCATATGTATTTTTGCCAACGTTAGCAAAATAGTTATTAAAGTTTTCCGCTTTGTCTTTCAACTCTGTAATATTTTCATAACTTTCTGAGGTAGTCTTTTCACTTGGCATCATGCTTCTTATCACTTTCCATGTTGCTGCTGTATCATGTCTAGAGTCATTAAATTGTTTTTTGTAAAAGTCTTTCTTACTTACATTGATGAGAGATCTGACACGTTTCTTTTCTGTTTTATAATGTTCTCGGAGACTCATATCGCATCTATTAATTTTTAGCTCTTTTTGTATTTGTTTTCTGAATTGCATTGCCTCTTTGATGTCATTAGTTAGCCAGGGGGCTGAGGGGCGGGTTATTTTTCTTGTTACAATGGGTGCACAACTATCTAAGCATTCAAGGAAGACTTTTGTTAGAATATCAACCTGCAAATCGACGTTATCTGTGTATTTAATTCTGTTAAGTACATTTGTGTTGTTGATTAATGTTTCACAAAAGATATCAGGGGAGTAATTTTCTAGACACCGGAATGTCTTGAAGAGAGGCTTCCTTTTGGGCTTGTTTATGTTTAGCATAGCAATGTTCAGCTCGTGGTCTGCAATTGGGTAGGGAACTACGTCCCAATAGGGTATACTTTCCACTTTATTTGTTATTATCAGATCTATTAGAGTCCTAGAATTAGGGGTTATGCGGGTCGGTTTTGTCGCTATTTGTGTTAACTTCACAGTGTTGATCACCCTTTTCATTTTGTTATCTGTTGAGAGCAAGTCATCATTAAAGTCACCAAGTATGTATATGGGTTTATGTCGCACACAGATATTTCTGAATGTTTCTAGCAGATGACTGAATGAACTGGTAGGTGCTTTAGGGTGACGGTGAACACACCCTACAATGAAAGATGGAAGTTTCTGATACTGCACAGTGATCCATAAATCTTCGAGCTCTTCAGTTTTTTCTAAACCTGTGGTTATTTCTGATGCACTAAGATAATTTCTAACATAAATACAGACCCCACCCCCTCGGCCATGGTCATTGCGAAATATTTTAAACTCTGTGATATTCACATACTTATTTTCAGTTGTAGGAGTAAGCCAAGTTTCACTTACACAGAGGATGTCTATGTCGTAGTCTTTTGTTAGCATTATTATTTCCTCAAAATGAGCGAGAAGGGACTGAGCGTTCAAATGCACTAATGTTACATTCTTACCATGTTTCATCAGGGTGGTATCCATAGTCATAGTTTTAGTTTGTTCTTGGAGTCGTCCATGATGTGTTTCGACAGTGTGATTCTGCTGGGAATTCATCATTATAGTGTGTTCTGGGGTTACCCCATGGATCCTAGTGTGTGTACCTGCCGTTGGATGGGTAACGCTGATTTGAGTACGTGCCATGGTATGATCGGGCCTTCCCAAAGTTTGTATGCCTAGGTGAGTATCTAGGGTTGTAAGAGCTATCTCTCCAGGAGAAGTCTCTTGTGCGTGGACGGCGATAAGAGAAGTTTGTATTGTGTCTCTTTCTGTAGTCTCGCCTATACGGGATCGTTTCATAAGCTCTTTGCTGTTTATTTTGGTATGACTGTAGTTTGGGATATTTTGTAGATAACCCAGGTTGTGTCCATTGTTTGCCCCCACGAAATGGCTGGACAATTGTGCCTGTAGGCCATTGATTCAGTTTGCAAGCCACATATTCAAATCCTTTCAATATCGTTATTGCAAAGGAGACTCAATTTGGTTTGCGAGAAAGCTCCTTAATCAAGACTTCTTCAGAGGGAATGCCTTGATTTGTCAATATATTACGTATCTCTCTCTCAAAGGGTTGCCAGGAATGCAAATATATGTTTGAGCTGTAACCCTTGCACTTGCATTATTGGGTAACTGTGGCTGTGGCTGTGGGGGAGAGGACTTCGATGGAATGTTTAGATTAGAGACTGCTTCTATTTTGTCTTCCTGTTTTCTTCACTGTTTTGCAGCCTATTGCTGGGTTGGTTATTTGTGCTGGAAGGTGTAACTTGGTTGTTCTTGTTAGTGATAGTTGCTGTGTTGTTAGGAGTAGTGGAGATGGGCTCTATATCTTCTTCGCTGTTTTGTAACCCTTTACTAAGTTGGTTATTTGTGCTGGGAAGAATCTTATTCTGGTTAGTGCCAGTTGTTGTGTTGTTAGGAGTAGTGGGGAAGGGCACTGTTGTTTCCTCACTATTTTGTAACCTGTTACTGAGTTGGTTATTTATACCAGATGGTGTATTCAGGTTGTCTTGTTGACTATCATTTTTGTCTGGATCTACCTCTTCTTCATTACCACTGTCATATTCGTCTTTCAACACACTGAAGGAATTGTGAGTAAAGGCAGAAAACATAGTTTGCAAAACCTGAGGGTTGTTGATAGAAGGGACATCATTATTGTTAGGTGACAGCACTGAATTGAGAGGTGGAGATGTTTCTAACAGCAATATGTGGCAGTACCTACGGTTATGGTGCAAATGAAAGGAATGAGCAACAACGAATTTTGCCGACTAGCACCAAGTGCCAGAGAATACAAACAAGCACAGTATAGCGGTCGTGCCTGCGTATGAGTGCGTATATGGCAGTACCCAGAAATAAAATGTCGTAAGTAAAATTCTGGAGTGTTGCCAAAAGGGCATAGATCCTATGCAAAATACACCAAAGATAAGCTAACGGCTTACAAGGCACCCAGATTACACATGTTTACTAGTAATGAGAAAACTTATTTTGGAGTGACAACTCAGACACATGTAGGGCTTAGCTTAGGCTCAATAAACGACACCAAAGTTTTTCTTCCCAATCTATGAGCAGTCAATGCTTGAATATAAAACTCAATTATAAGCAAAATACTTAATATACTTACTCCCAATTCCTAAATCCCAAGGAAACAAACAATTCTTAAGAAGTATCACCCTTTAACTGATATATAAAATATGAATGCTTTAAAACTCAATCTCATCAAGCAAATAAATGAAACTTAAAAGAACATGTCTTCTCGTCATACAAAATTTCTTAATTCTGTTACCACATAATCTCATGCATATTTCATTAAATTTTGTTTACCAGACGGTAAGCAAGAAAATATTAGTTACCATAATTAATTTTGAAAAGAAAAAAAATATATATATATTCTGATCCGCAACGTCTAGCGAAAAAATTTTTGTGTGCAGTCTAAGATCCATTCATTTCAATAATCTAACCAATGGTAATCGGGTTTCATGAGCAATGTTAAAAAGTAAAATAAAATAAATTTATCAAATCAGTCCGTCTGTTCGTGTCCCTGTTCGGGCGCCAATATTCTTGTGGGAATGGAGAGTTGTTAAGTTTCTGTTTTACTAAGGGGACTCAAAGTACTGAACTCGGATAAGAGCTCACAAACAGACAGGTCAGATATTTGTACTTGAACATCCGACCCGTATACCACTACTCGCTTAAATGAAACTCAGAATTCAACTTTCTTTTAATTTTGGAAATGCAATTACATTAAAAGAATTGAATTATTTTTTTAGTTAAATTTTATGAAATACTGCCTCGAATCCCGAAGGTGGTGAGCACGATTTCGTTTCCCGGCACCACAGATGTATGCCAAGACTGCAGCCTCAACTCGACGATTACCTCTGTCACACAGGCAGAGTAGAATAGAGGACACTGCAATTGCAGAAACAGCAACGACAAACCGTTAATAATTTTTATCTACCTTGGCTCTTTCCCCCTTTAAATGGGGGGGTAGCTGACATCAAGAAAGGAAAACAATAAGGGGATTACTTTGCTCTATGGGCAATGATGAGGGAGCTAGCGACCGTTCAGATGGCACTGCTGGAGTGCCACAGCCCATCCTCCCGGCTCTTCCACAACCTGTGTCGCTTCACAACTGCCAACTCCTCCTACTGCCCCTACCACAGGGCTACCTCTGTAAGATGCAGCCCCGTGGTAACAGCAGATGCCCATCAGAGCTGCGTCACAATCACTCTTCACTCATTCCTATTCCTAGCACGCTCTCTTGCTTCCCTCACATCCATCCTCCTATCATTCAGGGCTCTCCTTACTCCATCCATCCATCCAAACCTAGGCCTCCCTCTAGCATTTCTCCCATCAACTCTCGCATTCATCACCTTTTTCAGCAGCCTTTCATCATCCATCCTTTCCACATGGCCAAACCATCTCAGAACATTCATATCTACTCTGGCTGCAATTTCTCTCCTCACACCCGTTCTTGCTCTCACCACTTCATTCCCAACCCTATCCAATCGAGATATGCCAATCATACTCCTCAGGCATTTCATCTCAAACACATTTAGTTTCCGTCTCTCACTTACTTTCATACCCCATAACTCTGATCCATACATCACAGTTGGCACAACTACTTTCTCATACAAAACTTTCTTAACATTCATTTCCAACCCTCTATTCTTCATCACTCCTTTTAATGCACCCAACACTTTACATCCGTCATTCACTCTGTGACACACATCTGCTTCCACTCCACCATTTGCAGCTATAACCGAGCCTAAATACTTAAACTGATTAACTTCCTCAAGTGTCTCTCCATTCAACGTAACATTCAATCTAGCACCATCCTCATTTCTTGTACACCTCATAACCTTACTCTTTTCCACATTCACTCGCAACTTCCTTCTCTCACACACCATTCCAAATTCTGACACTAACTGACACAGTTTTTCCTCTGAATCTGCCACCACCACAGTATCATCTGCAAATAGCAACTGATTCAGCTCCCACTTGTTATCATCCCCATCTACCATTCTCAAACCTCGACCACGCACTCGCTCATTCAAACTGAAAGCACGAGCAGACATATAATGAGTTTCCAATATTATTCTATTGGATGAAAATATATTGGTTAGTCACAGCTAACCAGAAATATTTATGCTACCATAAGAGCATACAAAACCATTAATCCTTTGCCGATATTAAAGGAAAACAATTTATTCACAATATATGAAGAATAAGTAAGACAAATACAGTACTGTATGTATTCCTTAAATTGTGGGCTACCACATAAGTTGCAATGCGTATTAATGACTTGCAATTTAAATGGTAAAACACTCTATTTACGATAGACGAAGAATCTACGAGATAAATACAGTATTCATTCACTTTTGGTTATCAAGAACTATTAGCAATGAAAAAGGGGTAAAACCACCTTTTGAAGTATTTGCAACTTATAAAAAAAAAACTTTATCCCCTATATATGAAGAATCAGCATGATAAGCACAGTATGCATTCATTAAATTGTGATTAACAGGATATTTGCAAAGCCAATAGGGTAAAATTACTTTTTAATTATTTGCATTTTATAGCATAAAACACTTTAGTTAAATGATTAATTACTTGCAGTGTATATAGCAAATAGCTTTATTCACGAGTTTTTTTACGTAAAACACTTTATTTACAATGATGGAAAGGGGTGAAATGAAATTAGAATTTGTTAGGAGAAGGGATAGATTTTTACGGGCTCATAACCAATCTTCAGAGGATGTGATTTTCGTTTATCACATTCAGTGAAAGAAACTTCTTAGCAATGTATATCAGCTCTAATTTCCAGGTTAAGGAATTACGTTTGGCAAGTGAGATTTCAGTTAGGTAATCTACAAAAGTTCGTTTGTATGGAAATGGAATCTGAGAAAATTTTCGTAGGATTTGACCAGTAACGAATGTAACTTATTCTCGCAATCCCAATTTGCTTTACCAACGAGCTTTACCATACACTATCCCTCACCTTTTTTGTGCCAGATGAATTCCTGTGAAGACATCACGTAAATAAGGTTTGAAATAAGCTTGACTGCTGAGGCGAGATCTTGCCTCTGAGATGTTTGGCCGCCAAATGAGAACACTTCAATGTCCCTCCTGGTGACGTCATGTGTATGATATATTTCCAGAGCAGTAACTGGCTCTTATATCATTTAAGGGCTACTATAGTGGTGGTCCCTGGCAGGCAATTATGGCAGAGATGCAAGGGAGAAACAGTATTTTAGATGCAACAAGTGAAAGCAAACAAAATAAAACGAGAATAATTATGGAAAATTAGGTTACTGATAAACAATCTCTAGAACATTCTTTGCGTTGCAGGAGACGGAACTTAACTATTCAAACAATAAAGAAGCTACTGAAATGTATCTAGACAGGCTAATGACATAACAGCAAAGTCAAATTTATAACAAAATTATCAGCAAGAACAATTTTTATAATATAAAAAATTTATTAACGAGAGCTATTTTATCATAAGAAAATTGTAAAGAAAAGTATCTGATAGGCTCGCTGAAGAAAGGGAACGGTAGGAAAACAGAAATAGGGGGCAGCCTTTATATTGGGATCATGCTTGGGGCAGCCTTTATATCAGGATCATGCTTTCTACATGTACAAGAATATTAAATAAGATATATTTAAAATTAGCTATAAGCTGAAATATAAATTGTAAATAATCATAATCTGCAAAAGGCAAGGAATGGGAATTATTTTTAGTTAGGAAAATGACAGTTAAATTACTAAATTAACTAATAAGGCATTTAAAAGCCTCTGGTGACTTTGAGCTAAACACTGTCACAATGCCAGATTCTGTCAAAAGCCTTAGCGATATCAAGGGCGACTACAAAGGATTCCCCATGTTCCCTCGGAGAAGATGACCATACATGAGTAAGATTGGACAGGAGATCACCAGTGGATCAGAAATAAGTAAGTTAGATTCAAGGCGTTTCAAGAAGTGAGCACTGAGCAAAGTTTAGAAAACTTTAGCAATAGAGAAGGTTAGGGCAATTGGTCAGTGGTTTGAAGGAATAGAGCAGTCATCCTTCTTAGGAACAGGTTGAACTAAAGCAAGCTTCCTAGATAAAGGATAGATACTGGTTGACAGAATGATGCAAAAAAGACGACAAAGCACGGGAGCCAGTTCATCTGCAAACTCCTTAAGGAACCTTGCAGGGATACCATCGAGACCAGATGCCTGTTCATCTTTAGCGAGTGAAGAACCTTATGAACTTTGCGTGAAAAAAGGATAAGGGAGTGCATAGAGTTAGAGAGGGGTAAAGATTGAGGAACAGGTGCACAGTAATTGTTTATAGAAGAGTTGGCAGAAAACAGCACAATTTTCATGTCAAAGATTTCTTTAATAATTAATTGTTTGCGCCTGCTTAGGTGGAGCCTGTATATATTGGAGAATAAAAGCATTTATTTAGTAAATGTCTCTTTTCTTTTAATGTTGCTATGTTGTGGGCTAACATATTGTTTTCCTTCGAGCAATAGTTATTTAATAAGATGTTTGTTGAAGCTGAGATAATTATCTTTTCCAGAATTAGAGAACTATGACCACACTCACAAAAGTCACTAGGCAGAAGGCTGTCATCATCTGCTACAGCAGTAAGGGTTAAATCTGTTGCTAGTGTTTGCTGTTTGTTAGGATGTATGACTTTCCTGCATAATATTATAATAATACTAATGCTAGGCTTACCATTGCACTTCTGTTACTGCTACATGATAATACTAATACCATAAAGATCATATTCACCTTAATACTGGCTGTGGGTGTGAAGTGGTCTCTTCTAATTGTCCTTAGCCACTTGGAGGCAAGGACCTCGTATTTTGGAAATGAAAAAACTTTGACTCTTGGGCCATTCTTGTAATTCTCTTTGCAGTTCAGAACACAGCACATATGTCGCATGTTTTCAGCCACTCATCTCAAGCCTAAAAGGAGTGTCAGGCATCTGAACACAGGGTCAAATTCTCGAAGGTCTCAGTGCAACGCACTAATCTGCTGGTGGACATATAACTCAGGGCCTAGTCCTCCATATCTCTGGGTCCTCTGCACTTTGTTTTTTCTGTCTGTCGTTTTCCTTTGTGTGACATTACCTCATCTCTGTCTTGCCCAATAACCTTTTTCTTTACTTTTGTCTTGGTATTTTCTCGTGCCCGGGCCTTTATTGATGAGGGCAGTTTCTGCCTGTGCCGGTGTCACACTCATAAAAAACTGACAAGGGTGACTCGGGTGACTGCCGCGCGGCTGAACCCAGCCAAATGCACCAGGCCGTCTCTCTCGGAGGTTGCGATGCCACTCTGTTCATAAAACAGTTTCCCCCAACCTCATTCGCATTTAAATCAACTCCCAATCTCATTCAGGACCAACAATAATCAAATAAGCATATTACCATATGTGAAAAAATGACTCATGTTTTCACATATGGTAATGTACTTGTTTGATTATATATATATATATATATATATATATATATATATATATATATATATATATATATATATATATATATATATATATATATATATATATATATATATATATATATATATATATATATATATATATATATATATATATATATATATATATGTATATGTATATGTATATGTATATATATATATATATATATATATATATATATATATATATATATATATATATATATATATATATATATATATATATATATATATATATATATATATATATATATATATATATATATATATATATATATGTATGTATGTATGTATGTATGTATGTATGTATGTATGTATGTATGTATGTATGTATGTATGTATGTATGTATGTATGTATGTATGTATGTATGTATGTATGTATGTATGTATGTATATATATATATATATATATATATATATATATATATATATATATATATATATATATATATATATATATATATATATATATATATATATATATATATATATATATATATATATATATATATATATATATATATATATATATATATATATATATATATATTTATATATATATATATATGTATGTGTGTGTGTGTCTGTGTGTGTGTGTGTGCAATTACTTAATTGTAATTACCTTATTGTGCAAACGGGAATGAGCCCCATGCTCGTAGTTCTTCGTCTCCTTGTCGCTCCATTTTTGTACTCAGTGATACTCATCATACTTGTCCTTAAAATTATGTATTGAGTTACCATTACGTACCTACTCACTTAGCCAATTCCAATCATCAACTACTCTTACACTAAAAAAGAACTTCCTTACATCCTGCAAAGAAATTTTCTTACCAAGCTTCAACTTATGACCTCTTGTTCTAGTGCCAGCCATATCAAAATATCGATCCCTATCCACTCTGTCATAACGATGAAGGAATTTAAAAACCGTCACCATATCTTCAAGTTATGCTAAGTCTAATTCCCTCAGCCTCTCCTCATAATGAGATTGTGTATTTCTGTCACCAGTTTCGTGGCATGTCTTTGAACTTTTTCCAGCTTAGCTATGTGCTCTTTCAATTGTGGATTCCAAAATGGGGCTGCATATTTAAGCTTTGGCCTCACATAGATTAAATAAATATTTCTGAACGTTTCCTTGTCCATGTGCCTGAAGGCTACCCTTATATTTGCTAAGAAAGCTTATGCTGCCCTTACTCTGCAATGTATATGCATTTCCAGTTACAATTCTGCCAGTATGTTTACTCCTAGATCTCTCTCATTCTCCGTCTCTTGAAGTTCTGCTCCTGCTATTGAGTATTCAAGCTTGGGCCGTCTCGAACTTGTACCCATTCTCATTACCTTTCATTTGGAAGTATAGAATTTCATTAGCCACTTTTCTGACTACTCATGCACACTATTTAGGTCTTCCTGCAATTCTCTATCATTGTTCTCAGCTCTCACTTTCTTCACGGTATTTGCATAATCTGCAAACATATTCATGAAAGAATTTACAGAGTCTAGTAGGTCATTTACATATACAAGGAACAAAAGTGGCCCTAAAACTGAACTCTGTGGAACCCCACTACTAACCCCTCGCCATTCAGACAATGAGTGTTTTACACTAACCCTCTGTCCCCTGCCTTCTGAGAAAAAAAAAATCCATTCCAAGGCATTTCCACCTATTGCAGCTTTTTGATAAGTCTCCTGTGTGGGACCGTATCAAATGCCTTCTGGAAGTCTAGGAATATGCAATCTGCCCAGCCGTCTCTTTCCTGTAAGAGACGGCTCATAAAAATCTAATAAGTTTGTTAATGTTGGTCAACCTTCTCTGAAGCCATGCTGCCTCACTGACAAAAAGTTCAAGGAGTTCAAGTAAAGAGAGATGTATTTTCTTAGTAGTTTATCCATAACTTTGTGTGTGTGTGTATACATACATATATACATATACATACTGTATACCTGGTTCAGTCAAATAGTTATAGACCTTTAAAACCGCAAAGAACGTACGAATACTAAAGTAAGTAGTTCAGACCGATATTAAGAATCCCACATACGTATCCGATATTTTTACACAGTTTCACACGTCACAATTAGTCCCCATTAGAACTGAGGCGGACACAGACATGTTGGAGCTGGCAGATTAAAGCCGAACGCCCTTTCCAATGCCCCACGGTGGAATCGAACCCATTTTAATTGCTTCCCGGTTCGCGCAATCTACCAATGAGCTAAGGGCCCCCGTATACATGTACAGAATATAAGGTAATATCATCAGAAATTCTACCAGGACTATCTTGAAGAGTCTTATACACAAGATTCGTTTTAGCGTGACAGTCTTTATTACTGTATATCGTGGAAATGCATTTTCTAATTAAATTTTA
>JAXCGZ010015767.1:0-5000 GCA_037179515.1 Halocaridina rubra | reverse complement strand
TCTTTGCATTATCTGCAAACATATTCATGAATGAATTTACAGACTCTGGTAGGTCATTTACATATACAAAGAACAAAAGTGGCCCTAATACTGACCCCTGTGGAATTCCACTAAAACCTTTTCTCCATTTAGACACTGAGTGTGTTACTCTAACCCTTTGTTTCCTTCCTTCTAAATATATTTTGTATTAATTCCATAACATTTCCACCTTTTCTAGCCATTGTTTGCAGCTTCTAAATAAGTTTCCCATGTGGAACAGTGTCAAATACTTTCTGGAAGTGTAGGAATATGCAATCTGCCCAGCCCTCTCTCTCCTGTAAGATTCGGCTTACCTCATCATAAAATTCAAATAAGTTTGTTACTGTTGATCTACCCTCTTTCATTTTTCTTGGAGGTCTCACAATCAATAGATGTACAAAAAGGCATTCAGATAGAATGCGTTCATTCCTAGTATAGCAGTTAAGCTGTAAAGATGGTTTATCTTTTAGACCTTCTGTGGTGTAATTGGCCGTGCCTTGGCACAGAAATTATGTGTCCAAGGTTTGAGTCCCGGTCAGGGAATAATACAATTCATGTATTCACATATGGTTATGTGCCTATTTGATTATTGTAGAAGCCCAATTAGATTGGGATTTAAATTAAATACGAAAACGAAACCATGGGTGAGGTTGGGAGAAACTGTAATTTGAACAAAAGGCATTCATAGAATGCATTAATTCCTAGCTAGTATAGCAATTAAGATAAAAGGTTGGTTTCTCGTTTAGACCTGCTGTGGTGTAGTTGGTAGCGCCTTGGCACAGTAATTATGTGTCGAAGGCTCGAGTCCTGGTCGGGGTTAATATGATCCATCTTTTCAAATATGGTAATGTGCTTATTTGATTATTGTCGATACCCATTTACATTAGGATTTGAAAATGAAGCCATGAACGAGGTTGGGAAAATCTGGAATATGAACAAAAAGGCATTCAGATAAAATGCCTTCATACCTAGTATAGCATTTAAGTTAGAAGGTTGGTTCCTCTTTTGGACCTTCTGTGGTGTAGTTGGTAGCGCCTTGGCACAGAAATTATGTGTCTAAGGTTCGAGTCTTGGTCGGGTTTAATATGGTCCATCTTTTCAAATATGGTAATGTGCTTATATATACATATATATATATATATATATATATATATATATATATATATATATATATATATATATATATATATATATATATATATATATATATATATATATATATATATATATATATATATATATATATATATATATATATATATATATATATATATATATATATATATATATATATATATATATATATATATATATATATATATATATATATATATATATATATATATATATATATATATATATATATATATGTCACTAAATAGCACTTATATGGAGATAAAAATTCTGTGTGAAGCTTAATTAAAAGCTTTTCTCTTTTTTTTTTCCTCTTTCTCGTCTTCTTTCTATATTCTGTGAGAGGGAGAACATAAAAATGACGCCATCTCTGTCCCAAACCTCTCCCATCCATGGGTCGGTAGGAGGGGTAGCCATTAGGAGACTTAAACAGAAAATCAAGAATTTAGAGGCAATAGTTATAAGCCTTGATGATAAAATTCGGAATATGGATGGAGAAATGAAAGAGAATGAAACACTCAAAGAGCAAATAAGATCTTTAGAGGAAGCAAATAAAGCACAAGGGCAGGAGAGAAAGGAACTAGAAAAAAGAATAAAGAAGTTGGAAGGGGAAAAGAGTCAACTAGAATCTAGAATTTCTAAACAAGAAGATAAAAACAAACAGCTGAATGACAACCTAAAGGAATTAGATGTTAGTTCACTGCTCTCTTCTGAGAGAGACGAGATTGCTGCGGAATGTCCAGATTAAGGAAAACATTGAACAGTTCAGAAAAGAGTTCCAGGAGCTGAATATGGAAAATGATGCCATGAAAACTTCCTTTGCTGATGCACTAAAGGGGAATGTGGCAGTAAAAGAGGCTGTAAAGGTGGTGGCACTGGAAAACATACAAACAGTTGACTATAAAGAGACAGTAATCGAAAAAATGAAAGACGTTGTGATGGAAAGGGCAAACCCACTCATCAGACAGGCACTTGATAATGAGAAGACAGTGGTAATCTGAGGCATAAGCGAATCCCAGGAGCCAACATGGCAGGGGAGACTTGAAGAAATTAAGCTAGGGTTGTAGACCTGATAAGAAAGCTTGGAGTAGTTTGTGGTCCTGAGGATATTGTAAACATACACCAACTAGGTAAATATTCGAGGGAAGGAAAGCCGAGACCAACAAAAGTAACCTTTGAGAGAGGGGAAACATGTAGGGAAATATTGTTGAGAAAAAAAAGTCTAAAAGACCTTCAAGAATTCGAAGAAGTGTTCATTAGACGCTACAGAACACAGGAAGAGATGGAAAAGATCAAAAACTTGTTGCAAGAGGCAAGAAGGTTTAATGATGAAAGAAATGAAGAACAGAAGAAAATTTTTCGTTACAGAGTTCTTCCAGACAAAGGGGAGATAAAGAAGATAATGACAGAAGATCAGGGGATGGGGCCTCATTAAGATTGTTATACACAAATGCTGATGGATTAGCTGGTAAGGCAGTAGAATTAAAAGATAGGATTCACAACAGTAAGGTAGATATAGTAGCAATTACAGAGACTAAGTTGAGTGAGGACATAAACAGTGTCACAGTTTTTCCTAAGGGCTTCAGAATACTAAGGGTTGAAAGATCTGAGAGGACTGGTGGAGGGATAGCACTGCTCATAAGTGAAAGGATTCAAGTTGAAGAAATAAACTTGGCTATAGAAAGTGAGTTCAAGGAATTTCTTGTTGCTCGCATAAATACTGGGTCAGAGAGCATTATAATAACTGTTGTATGCAACCCACCAAGGAAGCAAAATAGGCTTGAAGTTTATGAGGAAAGTCATATAGGTACTATTGAAGTCATAAACTCAGTTGTTAACATGGCACGGGAAAAAAAATGTAGGATTTTGATTATGGGAGACTTTAATCATAAAGAGGTAGATTGGATAAATCTTGACCCACACAGGGGTGAGGACTCATTCGGGGCAAGATTCCTAGATTGAGTACAAGGGAATTTCCTACACCAACATGTAATGGAACCAACGAGGGCCAGGGGTTGGGATGAGCCATCACTACTTGATCTAGTGTTCACAGATAATGTGTTGGATATTGAAAAAATTGAGTATGAACCACCAGTTGGAAAGAGTGACCACTGTGTGTTGTTGATGGAGTATATCATTGAAGATATTCTTCCTGAGAGTAGAGGCACTGAGGACATGAGGAGGAACTATCCGAAAGGAGATTACATCAAAATGAATGAGCTTTTTGCAGTTATTGACTGGAGAACCTTATTTTACAACAAATCTGTACAAGAAATGTATGACATCTTTTGTGAGAAATATGGGAAGATAGTAGATTGCTGCATACCTGTCACCAAAGTCGGTGTAATTCATGCTAGAGAGAAATGGTTCGATAATGGGTGTAAAAGAGCTAAGGAGTGGAGAGACAAATGCTGGAAAAGGTATAGGAGGAAAAAAGCATAAATGCCTGGCAAACCTACAAAAGAGCAAGAAATGACTACCTAAGTAAAAGGAGAGAGGCAGAGAGAGACTATGAGATGGACATCACCAGGAAGGCTAAAGAAAATCCCAAGCTTTTCCACAGCTGTTTCAGAGGAAAACTTAAGGTAAAAGAACAGGTTTTAAGGTTAAAGAGAGCGGATGGAAGCATCACTGAGACGGATGAAGAGATCTGCAAAGAATTGAACAAGGAGTTTCAGTCAGTATTTACAGTAGAAAATACCCCACCCTCTCAGATTGCAGTGATAGAAGCTCAAGGGCCGGTATTAGAGAACATCAACCTTACAGCCACAGAGGTATGCAAAGCGCTGATGGATTTAGATGTTCATAAAGCTACAGGTCCTGATGACATATCCCCTCATGTGCTTAAAAAATGTGCAAACACAATATCAGTGGCACTAAGTATCATATTTAAGGAGTCACTGGAGTCGGGGGAGATTCCAAGATGCTGGAAACAAGCAAATGTGATACCTATCTTCAAAAAGGGAAGGAGGGATACGGCTGTGAACTATAGATCAGTTTCCTTGACCAGCATAGTTTGCAAAGTTAAGGAGAAACTACTAAGGAAACATATCTCTCTTCACTTGGAATCCTTCAACTTTTTGTCAGTGAGGCAACATGGCTTCAGAGAAGGTAGATCAACAGTAACAAACTTATAAGAATTTTATGATGAGGTAAGCCGAATCTTACAGGAAAGAGAGGGCTGGGCAGATTGCATATTCCTAGACTTCCAGAAAGCGTTTGACACTGTTCCACATGGGAGACTTATTAGGAAGCTGCAATCAATGGCTAGAATAGGTGGAAATGTTTTGGAATGGATAAAAACTTACTTAGAAGGAAGGGAACAGAGTGTTAGAGTAAGACACTCAGTGTCTAAATGGAGAAGAGTTAGTAGTGGAGTTCCACAGGGTTCAGTTTTAGGGCCACTTTTGTTCCTTGTATATGTAAATGATCTACAAGAGTCTGTAAATTCATTCATGAATATGTTTCCAAATGATGCAAAGATTGTGAAGAAAGAAAAAAATGAGAACAATGGTAGAGAACTTCAGGAGGATCTAAATAATCTGCATGAGTGGTCAGGAAAGTGGCTAATGAAATTCAATACTTCAAAATGTAAGGTAATGAGAATGGGTACAAGTGCAAGAAGGCCCAAGCTTGACTACTCTGTGGCTGGAGTACAACTTCAAGAGACAGAAAATGAGAGAGATCTAGGAGTAAACATACTGGCAGATTTGTCTCCAAAAATACATATAAATGGCATAGTAAGGGCAGCATATGTATTCTTATCAAATGTAAGGGTAGCCTTCAGGCACATGGACAAGGAAATGTTCAGAAATATTTATGTAACCTATGTGATGCCAAAACTCGAA
>JAXCGZ010015766.1:0-48188 GCA_037179515.1 Halocaridina rubra | reverse complement strand
TCTATACAAAACAAAACAAAATTCCAATATATGGTTCATACTCAATTTCCTTCAATATCCCGCACATTATTTGTTAATACTGAGCAGTGATGGCTCATCCCCACCCCTTGCTCTCATTGGTTCCAGTACATATTGGTGTAGAAATTTTCCTTGTACACAATCAAGGAATCTTGCCCCAAATGAATCCTCCATACTGTGCGGGTCAAGATTGGTCCACTCTATCTCTCTATGATTAAAATTTCCCAATATCAAATCCTACTCTTTCTCTCCTGTGTGATGTTAACAACTGAGATTATGACTTAGGTAGTATATATATGTTACTATAGTTTTTATTTTATTTTATTGTTAAAAGTACGTTTTAATTGTTTATCTATATTTCTATCTATCTATCTATCTATCTATCTATCTATATATATATATATATATATATATATATATATATATATATATATATATATATATATATATATATATATATATATATATATATATATATATATATATATAAATTTTTTCTTTTATTTATTCATTTTTTTTTTATGAGGGTGACACCGGGGACAGGCAGAAACTGCCCTCATCAATAAAGGCCCGGGCACGAGAAAATTCCAAGACGAAGGAAAAGAAAAAGGTTAAGGACAAGGCAGAGATGAGGTAATGTCACACAAAGGAAAACGACAGACAGAAAAAAAACAGTCAAAGTACAGAGGACCCAGATATATGGAGGACTAGGCTCTGAGATGACGATAGATCTGCTTTTTGAAGGATGAAAGGTCATAAGAATTAGGAAAGACAGAAGGAGGAAGAGAGTTCCAGAGTCTGGAGGTAGATGGGAAGAAGCAGTCGCTGCACCGACCAATCCGCGAGCTACATATCTCCACACAGTACCTGTGAGATGAGGCCGCTTGGCGAGTGTTACGCGGCCTCGGCAGTGGAAGAGGGATGCAACTCGCCAACTCATCAGAGCAGCGATGGAAGTAGTAGCGATAGAAAAGCGAAAGGGAAGATACCTTACGGCGAAGAGAGAGAGAATCCAGGTTAGAAGTAAGAGAAGGATCATTAATGAGTCTGACTGCCTTAGATTCAACCCTATCAAGAAGATAAGTAAAGGAAGAAGCACCCCAGATGTGTGAGCAGTATTCTAAGCAGGGACGGATAAGACCTTTGTAAATTTTAAGTAACTGCAAAGAGGAAAAGTAATGACGAAAACAAAACAAAACCCCAAATTTTTTGGATGAAGATTTAGAAATTTGGATTATGTGATTCCTCCAAGACAAGTTAGAGGCTATATGGATTCCTGATATGTTGATAGAGTTAAAAGGGTAAATTTCATTAGTTTCAAAGACAATAGGGTTATCAGGAGGAGAAGAAGATAAAGAGAGAGCCAGAAACTGTATCTTGGAGGCATTGAATTTAACTAAATTTTGAGTGCCTCACTCAGATACTCTCTGCAAATCGGAGTTAAGAGTAGAAGAAAGAGTGATACGAGATTGATTACAAGTAACAGATGAAGATTGTGAAGAAAAGGAAGAGGAAAAGTGAAGGGTAGAATCATCAGCAAAGGCATGAAGAAGAAAGGAAGATGAGGATTGTAGAAGATCATTGATGAAGAGAAGGAACAGAGTAGGTGAAAGAACAGAGCTCTCTGGAACACCACTGGTAACAGAGAAAGGGCTAGATGTCGCGCCGTCAACAACTACAGATATAGAACGGTCAGTAAGAAAACTGGAAATCAGAGAACAGAAAGACGGGGTAAAGCCGTAGGCAGGGAGTTTGGCCAACAGAGCCTTGTGCCAGACTTTATCAAAAGCCTTAGAGATATCCAGGGCGACGACAAAGGATTCCCACTTTTTACACGTGTTTATAATCCGCAAAATTGGAATAACGCCCCTTAAAAATAATAGTAAAAAAATACGAAATTCGCGAATAACGCCCATGTAGAAAAATTTGAGAAAAATTTTCATTTTAGTAAATAATCGACCGCCTCGGAGGTACTTTTCCGCAATGCTCCTCTTCTACCACTTAATGCAATCGGATATTATGAAGATAATGGAAGAAAAGCATTAAGAACAAACAGCAAACAAACTTGCGATATAATATCGTCAGGGAAATTGCGTGAGAGGGTGCATTAGCTGTTACGGAGGTGGCAAAACATTTGCAGATAGAGGTTCGTTCTCTCACATCCTCCTCCTCCTCTACCGCTTAATGCGATCGGATATTATGAAGAGAATTGAAAAAAGCATTAAGAACAAACAACAAACAAACTTGCGATATAATATCGTCAGGGAAATAGTTTGCGAGGGTGCATCAGCTGATATGGAGGCGGCAAAACGTTTGCAGATAGAGATTCGTTCCCCCACATCCTCCTCCTCTTCTACCACTTAATGCAATCGGATATTATGAAGAGAATAGAAAAAAAGCATTAAGAACAAACAGCAAACAAACTTGCGATGTAATATAATCAGGGAAATAGCGTGCGAGGGTGCATCAGCTGATACGGAGGTGTCAAAACGTTTGCAGCCTCGTGCTCACCACCACCATGCACGTCCCAGTGTATGCCTGTTGCCCACTGCATAATAGAGTGCATTAATTTCTTTATGGTACAGTAAATGTGTATATCTTTTATACTGTACACTATTTGCATGTTAATATAAATAACTACAGGTCTTTCTGCTTTGTTATGTACTAATAAAATATGTTTTACGTATCTCATATCTTTGGTATAGTGTGTCTATATACGGTTGTGAAACGTATCTATGCCCAATATCATTGTTTCTTATGAAAAATGACTTGTTACATTATGCGAAAATTATAATACGCGTCATTCTGAGAACCTATCTTCGCGTCATTCTAAGAACTAGGTGTATATATATATATATATATATATATATATATATATATATATATATATATATATATATATATATATATATATATATACTTAAATTCCACGTGTCATCTGTAATAACTAGATCAAGGGTGCACAACCGGCAGCCCTCAGGCCGCATGCGTCCCTTAGTGAAGAATCTGGCAGCCCTCGAATTTATAATAGGAAACACCAAATATAACTTTACAGTAAAAGAAAGTAAAATATATATATATATATAAATATATATATATATATATATATATATATATATATATATATATATATATATATATATATATATATATATATATATATATATATATATATATATATATATATATATATATATATATATATATATATATATATATATATATATATATGGATAGATAGATGCTTAGATAGATATATACGTATGTATGTATGTAAGTACTGTATTTATGTATGTGTGATTACCTAACTGTGCTTACGGGAAAGAGCCCAGAACTCGTATTTTCCCGTCTCCTGATCGGTTCTAGTTTGTACTTGTTTGATACTTATCATACCTGCCCTTAAAACTATGCATTGACTTAACATTAACTACCTACTCGCTTAGCGAATTCCAATTATCAAATACTCCTACACTAACAACGTACTTCCTTACATCCTGCAAAGAAGTTTTCTCTCGAAGCTTCAAATATAACCTCTAGTTCTAGTGCCAGCCATATCAAAATATCGATCCCTATCCACGCTGTCATAGCCATGAAGGATTTTAAAACTGTCACCATATCCCCACCTAAATCTTCTAGCCTCGAGTGATGGTAAGTCTAATTCCTTCGGCCTCACCATAACTGAGATTGCGCATTTCTGGCACCAGCTATGTGGCATTTTGTTGAACTTTTTTAAGCTTAGCTACGTGCTTTTTCAAGTGCGGATTAAAAAAGGGGGCTGCATATTCAAGTTTTGGCCTCACATAGGTTACATAAATGTTTCTGAACATTTTCTTGTCCATGTGCCTGAAGGCTACCCTTACATTTGATAAAAAAGCATATACTGCCCTTACTATGCCATTTATATATACTTCTGGAGACAAATCTGCCAGTATGTTTACTCCTAGATCTCTCTTATTTTCTGTCTCCTGAACTTGTACTTCTTCCACCGAGTAGTCAAGTTTGGGCATTCTTGCACTTGTACCCATTTTCAATACCTTACATTTTAAAGTATTGAATTTCATTAGCCACTTTTCTGACCACTCATGGAGACTATTTAGATCTTCCTGAAGTTCTCTACTATTGTTGTCGTTTCTTACTTTCTTCACAATCTTTGCATCATCTGCAAACATATTCATGAATGAATTTACAGAGTCTGGTAGGTGTGTGCATATGTGATTACCTAATTGTGCTTACGGGAAAGAGCCCAAGGCTCGTATCTTCCCGTCTCCTGATCGGTTCCATTTTGTACTTAGTGATACTTATCATACCTGTCCTTAAAACTATGTATTGAGATAGCATTAACTACCTCCTCGCTTAGCCTATTCCAATTATCAACTACTCTTACACTGAAAAAGTACTTTTGTACATCCTGCAAAGAAGTTTTCTTACGAAGCTTCAAACTATGACCTCTAGTTCTAGTGCCAGCCATATCAAAATATCGATCTCTATCCACTCTATCATAACCATGAAGGAATTTAAAGACTGTCACCATATCCCCCATCAATCTTCTAGCTTCGAGTGATGGTAAGTTTAATTCCCTCAACCTCTTATCATAACTGAGATTACGTACTTCTGGCACCAATTTCGTGGCATGTCTTTGAACTTTTTCAAGCTTAGCTACGTGCTTTTTGAAGTGCGGATTCAAAAAGGGGCTGCATATTCAAGTTTTGGCCTCACATAGGTTACATAAATATTTCTGAACATTTCCTTTTCCAGGTGCTTGAAGGCAACCCTTACATTTGATAAGAAAGCATATGCTGCCCTTACTATGCCATTTATATGCATTTCTGGAGACAAATCTTCCAGTATGTTTACTGCTAAATCTCTCTCATTCTCTGTCTCTTGAAGTTGTACTCTTGCCACCGAGTAGTGAAGCTTGGGCCTTCTTGCACTTGTACCCATTCTCATTACCTTACATTTTGAAGTATTGAATTTCATTAGCCACTTTTCTGACCACTCATGGAGACTATTTAGATCATCCTGAAGTTCTCTACCGTTGTTTTCGTTTCTTACTTTTTTCACAATCTTTCAATTATTTGCAAATATATTCATGAATGAATTTACAGACTCTGGTAGGTCATTTACATATACAAGTAACAAATGTGGCCCTAAAACTGAACCCTTTGGAACTCCACTACTAACTCTTCTCCATTCAGACACTAAGTGTCTTACTCTAACCCTCTGTTCCCTTCCTTCTAAGTAAGTTTTTATCCATTCCAAAACATTTCCACCTATTCTAGCCATTGCATGCAGCTTCCTAATAAGTCTCCCTTGTGGGACAGTGTCAAATGCTTTTTGAAAGTCTAGGAATATGCAATTGCCCAGCCTTCTCTTTCCTGTAAGATTCGGCTTACCTCATCATAAAATTCTAATAAGTTTGCTACTGTTGATCTACCTTCTCTGAAGCCATGTTGTTTCACTGACAAAAAGTTGAAGGATTCCAAGTGAAGAGAGTTATGTTTCCTTAGTAGTTTCTCCATAACTTTGCAAACTGTGCTGGTCAAGGAAACATGTCAATAGTTTAGAGCCGTATCCCTACTTCCCTTTTTGAGGATAGGTATTATGTTTGCATGTTTCCAGTATCTTGGAACCTCCCCTGATTCCAGTGCATTTTTAAATATGATACTTAGTGCCACTGATCCTGACTTTGTGTATTTTTTAAATACATTAGGGGATATATCATCAGGATCTGTAGCTTTATGGACATCTAACTCCATCAGCGCTTTGCATACCTCTGTGGCTGAAAGGTTGATGTTCTTTAATACCGGCCCGTGAGCTTTTATCTCTACAATCTGAGGGTGTGGGGTATTTTACATACTTGTAAGCATGTATGTATATGTGTCTGTGCATATATGTATGTATTTATGTATGTGTGAGTGTTTGTGTCTTGTTACTTTGTTTTATCTCGTTTTCTATAATCAGTTCAATAACTAAATTCATAATTTCAAGGCCATCCTCCAACACGAAAGCAGTCAAAATAAGAGGTGAACGTGTATGGCTGTCTGCAATGATGTCTAGACGGGAGTAACCTCATTTTTGTGAAGGGAAAGTGGCCACTTGAAGAGTTATATTTAAATTGATATTTATTATAATTTTGAATACTATTTTATTGTTAAGCTGATGCCAAACCTATTTTTTACACTTAAAATTATAGTTTACATATAAATTACCGGGACAATATTTCTAATTCCAGTTTAGCAAGTTCGTAAAGTGATGTTGGTAACTTTCCAAGTCAGCCAATCTGTCTGAGCACCGATAGTTTCTTGTCCATCTAAAAAGGGAAATCTTGCTGTGGGGCCAGGCATTTATCAATATTGTAGTGTTTTCAGATCAATTTTGCTTAGTTACTATGGCCTCTAGTGCTTCTTTGGAAAAGAAATCAGGTCGCAAAAGAAATCTTGAAGATGAACATAGAGAATTTCAAGAAATATGGACTGATGAATATTTCTTTGTGAAAAACAGTACAAAAAAATAAATTTTCCTGATATGCCAGAATAGTGTGGCTGTTTGTAGGAATATAAATTACAAAGGCATTATCTGACAAAGCACAAGTCTTATGAAAAATTAGTTGGTGAACTAAGAAAGCAGAAAATTAAATCATTAATGCAAGGCTTTGGTGTTCAGAAAAATATGTTTATTCAGAATACATAAGGAGGTACAAGACGTAACGGAAGTGAGCTATGAAATTGCAAACTTGATTGCTAAACATTCCAAGGCTTTTTCAAAGGGGGATTTCATTAAAAAGTGTATTCTACTTGCTGCTCAAAACCTTTTGCCAGTTGTTTTGAAAAAGTTTGAGAATATCAGTATGAATCGGTTGACAGTGCAACGTCGTATTGTTGATTTTTCGGGAGATAAAGTAGACCAGTTGAAGGAGAAAGGTAAACAATTTGTGTACTTCTCCCTAGCCACTGATGAATCTACTGATGCTACATCTTCGGCTCAGCTACTTGTATTTGTACGTGGTGTAACAGATGACTTTTCTATTAATGAGGAGCTTGCAGGGCTCAGTTCACTGAAAGGGCAGACAACTGGTAGTGATTTACTTAATGGACTTTTGGAAAAAAATTTAAGGAAAGGAGTTAAATTTGGACAAGTTAGTAGGTATATCAACTGATGAAGCTCCTCAGATGATAGGCAAGCAGAATGGATTGGTGTAACTATTAATTAATCACCTTGGAGAGCAAAAATATGGATTGAAACAGTTTCATTGCATAATACATCAACAAAATTTTGTGTGGAAAAGAACTGGACTTTGATCATGTAATGAAAGTTGAAGCTTTTACAGTCAATTTCATCAAGTCACATTCAACTTTGCATCACCGGCAATTCAAGTAATTTCTTGATGAAAGTGAAGCAGAATATGGCGATTTAGTGTTTTTCACTCAAGTAAGGTGGTTAAGCAGGGGAAATACACTGCAAAGATTTATCAATTTTCTAGATGAAATTGAGGTATTTCTTAATGAAAGAATAAGATAGTACCAGAACTAGAAAATGTTGACTGGCTTTGGGATTTGTCATTTCTTGTGGATCTCACAAGTCATTTAAATAACTTGAATCGTAAATTTCAAGGAAATAACCAACTTTTTTCTCAGCTTGCCAGCTATGTGATAGCTTTTGAATAAAAACTAAAATTGCTTCAGTCACAGATAGTTAAAGGAGAGTTAGGAGACTTCCCAAACTACAAACTTATGTGTGAGAAACACAAAGTATGCAATAGACATAAATACTATGCAACAAAATTGGGAAAACTTTTGGAGGCCTTTGAGAGCTGATTTTAGGACCTCAAGAAAGAAGTCAATGATTTGATGTTGTTCAGTAACCACTTTTCTGTACCTCCTGAAGTAGTGGAATTTGAAGCACAACTTGAACTGATTGATCTTCAGAATAATGACAGCCTTCGTACCAAGTATAATGAAGTGGACTTGCTCAACTTTTATAATTGTTTGGCTTAAGATTAATTTCCATATTTGAGAAACAAAGCTGCTATTTATGCAGGCTTATTTGGCTCTACCTACATATGTCAACAAACATGTAGTCTGCTCAACCAGAACAAATAAAATATTCGCAGCAGGCTAAGTTATCGAAATTAGCACTGTTTTAAAACTGGCAAGCACAAATTTTCACCCTAACATAAAAAAGCTTGTGCATGAATCTCAGTGTCAAAAATCTCATTAAAACAATACAGGTGAGCAACTGTGTGCATTCTTTTTTACCCATAAGCATATTCTACAAACTATTTATTATATTTTATGCAAAATCTAATGCCCCTCGCTTCGATATATGTTTGATGATGTGGCCCGGGTAGCCCAAAAGGTTGTGCACCCTTGAACTAGATTATATGACCGACGGGAAAAGTGCTTGCCTTATCTGGTTGGGCTATGAATTTCCGAGCTTTAATGGTTACAGTGGCCCTGCCGGTAAGGTAGCATGATTCTGCAACTTTGATGAGAGTTCGAGTCTCCTGATGGTCACAAGAGTTTTTCGTGAATAATAGTTTATATATATATATATATATATATATATATATATATATATATATATATATATATATATATATATATATATATATATATATATATATATATATATATATATATATATATATATATATATATATATATATATATATATATATATATATATATATATATATATATATATATATATATATATATATATATATATATATATATATATATATATATATATATATATATATATATATATATATATATATATATATAATGAGTGACACCGGGGCAGGCAAGAAAATTGCCCGCATCAATAAAGTCCTCGGCACAAAGGAAAAATTAAGGTAAAGCAAAAGATAAAGGTTAAGGACAAGGCAGAGATGAGGTAATTATACACTATAGGAAAAGGAGAGGCTGAAAGAATAGTCAAAGTACTGAGGACCTAGAGATATGGCAGGATCAGGCCCTGAGATGAATAGATTCGCTTTTTGAAGGAAGATATGTACTGCAGTCTGCACCGACAAATCAGCGAGCTACAAATTCCACACACACACACACACACACACACACACACAAAACTTATATTTGTTGTAAGACGAGACTGTTCATATTAAAGGAAAAAAAATTGAGAACATTTTCGTGAGGAGAGAGAGAAGCTGCCGTCCAGTTCTGCCTTGAGGGAAATCTAGAAGAGTTGCCAGAGGTGGAGCCATCACATCACATTGCCTAATTTTTTGTGTAAACTAGGGACAGCTCTTAAGCCGTTTACCTGATCCTGTGGTTCTATATATTGTTAAAATCAGTATCCTTCCCATTTATATTAACTAGTTAGTTAGTTTGATACACGAAATAATTGAATAATAAAAGAAAAAAAAATTACCAAATATCCACCTGTCAACAGTACTGAGTTAAGTTGCCAAGTAGTACAGCAGTCTTATTTTCTTCATTTTTTTTGCTTTTCTTTTAGCTTTCTCCTTTACTATTTTTTTATATTGTATATATATTGAGTTAAATGTAAAGTCTAATCCCGTGATAACATATCTTGGTTAGCAAGTCAGTTTATCAGTTAGGAAGAATATATATCAGAAACAGGTGGGTGCCACCTCAAACACAAATTCGAATTTTCCTTCAGGTTTGACTTTTGTTTTTCTTTTTCTTTTTATACTTAAATTACCATGGTCAAGTTTTTAAGTTAGGATGTGTGTTACCAGAAAAGAGACAAACTGAGTCACTAAATAGCACTTATATGGAGATATAAAAATTCTGTGTGAAGCTCAATTAAAAGTTTTTCTCTTTTCTTTTTTTTTCCTCTTTCTCGTCTTCTTTCTATATTCTGTGAGAGGGAGAACATAAAAATGAGGCCATCTCTGTCCCAAACCTCTCCCACCCATGGGTCGGGAGAGGGGGTAGTCATCAGGGGACTTAAACAGAGAATCAAGAAGTTAGAGGAAATGGTTGTAAGCCTTGATGATAAAATTCGGAATATGGATGGAGAAATGAAAGAGAATGAAACACTCAGAGAGCAAATAAGATCTTTGGAGGAAGCAAATAAAGCACAAGGGCAGGAGAGAAAGGAACTAGAAAAAATAATAAAGAAGCTGGAAGGGGAAAAGAGTCAACTAGAATCTAGAATTTCTAAACAAGAAGATAAAAACAAACAGCTGAATGACAACCTAAAGGAATTAGATGTTAGTTCACTGCTCTCTTCTGAGAGAGACGAGATTGCTGCTTGGAACGTCCAGATTAAGGAAAACATTGAACAGTTCAGAAAAGACTTCCAGGAGCTGAATATGGAAAATGATGCCATGAAAACGTCCTTTGCTGATGCACTAAAGGGGAATGTGGCAGTAAAAGAGGCTGTAAAGGTGGTGGCACTGGAAAACATACAAACAGTTGACTATAAAGAAACAGTAATCGAAAAAATGAAAGACGTTGTGATGGAAAGGGCAAACCCACTCATCAGACAGGCACTTGATAAGGAGAAGACAGTGGTAATCTCAGGCATAAGTGAATCCCAGGAGCCAACATGGCAGGGGAGACTTGAAGAAAATAAAGCTAAGGTTGTAGACCTGATAAGAAAGCTTGGAGTAGTATGTGGTCCTGAGGATATTGTAAACATACACCAACTAGGTAAATATTCGAGGGAAGGAAAGCCGAGACCAACAAAAGTAACCTTTGAGAGAGGGGAAACATGTAGGGAAATATTGTTGAGAAAAAAAAGTCTAAAAGACCTTCAAGAATGCAAAGAAGTGTTCATTAGACAATACAGAACACAGGAAGAGATGGGAAAGATCAAAAACTTGTTGCAAGAGGCAAGAAGGTTAAATGATGAGAGAAATGAAGAAGAGAAGAAAAATTTTCGTTACAGAATACTTCCAGACAAAGGGGAAATAAAGAAGATAATGACAGAAGATCAGGGGATGGGGCCTCATTAAGATTGTTATACACAAATGCTGATGGATTAGCTGGTAAGGCAGTAGAATTAAAAGATAGGATTCACAACAGTAAGGCAGATATAGTAGCAATTACAGAGACTAAGTTGAGTGAGGACATAAACAGTGTCACAGTTTTTCCTAAGGGCTTCAGAATACTAAGGGTTGAAAGATCTGAGAGGACTGGTGGAGGGATAGCACTGCTCATAAGTGAGAGGATTCAAGTTGAAGAAATAAACTTGGCTATAGAAAGTGAGTTCAGGGAATTTCTTGTTGCTCGCATAAATACTGGGTCAGAGAGCATTATAATAACTGTTGTATACAACCCACCAAGGAACCAAAATAGGCTTGAAATTTATGAGGAAAGTCATATGGGTACTATTGAAGTCATAAACTCAGTTGTTAACATGGCACGGGAGAAAAAATGTAGGATTTTGATTATGGGAGACTTTAATCATAAAGAGATAGATTGGATAAATCTTGACCCACACAGTGGTGAGGACTCATTCGGGGCAAGATTCCTAGATTGCGTACAAGGGAATTTCCTACACCAACATGTAATGGAACCAACAAGAGCCAGGGGTGGGGATGAGCCATCACTACTTGATCTAGTGTTCACAGATAATGTGTTGGATATTGAAAATATTGAGTATGAACCACCAATTGGAAAGAGTGACCACTGTGTGTTGTTGATGGAGTATATCACTGCAGATATTCTTCCTAAGAGTAGAGGCACTGAGGACATGAGGAGGAACTATCCGAAAGGAGATTACATCAAAATGAATGAGCTTTTTGCAGATATTGACTGGAGAACCTTATTTTACAACAAATCTGTACAAGAAATGTATGACATCTTTTGTGAGAAATATGGGAAGATAGTAGATTGCTGCATACCTGTCACCAAAGTAGGTGTAATTCATGCCAGAGAGAAATGGTTCGATAATGGGTGTAAAAGAGCTAAGGAGTGGAGAGACAAATGCTGGAAAAGGTATAGGAGGAGAAAAAACATAAATGCCTGGCAAACCTACAAAAGAGCAAGAAATGACTACCTAAGTAAAAGGAGAGAGGCAGAGAGAGATTATGAGAGGGACATCACCAGGAAGGCTAAAGAAAATCCCAAGCTTTTCCACAGCTTTATCAGAGGAAAACTGAAGGTAAAAGAACAGGTTTTAAGGCTAAAGAGAGCGGATGGAAGCATCACTGAGACGGATGAAGAGATCTGCAAAGAACTGAACAAGGAGTTTCAGTCAGTATTTACAGTAGAAAATACCCCACCCCCTCAGATTGCAGTGATAGAAGCTCAAGGGCCGGTATTAGAGAACATCAACCTTACAGCCACAGAGGTATGCAAGGCGCTGATGGATTTAGATGTTCATAAAGCTACAGGTCCTGATGACATATCCCCTCATGTGCTTAAAAAATGCGCAAACACAATATCAGTGGCACTAAGTATCATATTTAAGGAGTCACTGGAGTCGGGGGAGATTCCAAGATGCTGGAAACAAGCAAATGTGATACCTATCTTCAAAAAGGGAAGGAGGGATACTGCTCTGAACTATAGACCAGTTTCCTTGACCAGCATAGTTTGCAAAGTTATGGAGAAACTACTAAGGAAACATATCTCTCTTCACTTGGAATCCTTCAACTTTTTGTCAGTGAGGCAACATGGCTTCAGAGAAGGTAGATCAACAGTAACAAACTTATTAGAATTTTATGATGAGGTAAGCCAAATCTTACAGGAAAGAGAGGGCTGGGCAGATTGCATATTCCTAGACTTCCAGAAAGCGTTTGACACTGTTCCACATGGGAGACTTATTAGGAAGCTGCACTCAATGGCTAGAATAGGTGGAAATGTTTTGGAATGGATAAAAACTTACTTAGAAGGAAGGGAACAGAGGGTTAGAGTAAGACACTCAGTGTCTGAATAGAGAAGAGTTAGTAGTGGAGTTCCACAGGGTTCAGTTTTAGGGCCACTTTTGTTCCTTGTATATGTAAATGACCTACCAGAGTCTGTAAATTCATTCATGAATATGTTTGCAGATGATGCAAAGATTGTGAAGAAAGTAAAAAACGAGAACAATGGTAGAGAACTTCAGGAGGATCTAAATAATCTGCATGAGTGGTCAGAAAAGTGGCTAATGAAATTCAATACCTCAAAATGTAAGGTAATGAGAATGGGTACAAGTGCAAGAAGGCCCAAGCTTGACTACTCGGTGGCTGGAGTACAACTTCAAGAGACAGAAAATGAGAGAGATCTAGGAGTAAACATACTGGCAGATTTGTCTCCAGAAATACATATAAATGGCGTAGTAAGGGCAGCATATGCATTCTTATCAAATGTAAGGGTAGCCTTCAGGCACATGGACAAGGAAATGTTCAGAAATATTTATGTAACCTATGTGAGGCCCAAACTCGAATATGCAGCCCCCTTTTGGAATCCGCACTTGAAAAAGCACATAGCTAAGCTTGAAAAAGTTCAAAGACATGCCACGAAACTGGTGCCAGAAATACGCAATCTCGGTTATGATGAGAGGCTGAGGGAATTAGACTTGCCATCACTCGAAGCTAGAAGAGTAAGGGGGGATATGGTGACAGTCTTTAAATTCCTTCATGGTTATGATAGAGTGGATAGGGATCGATATTTCGATATGGCTGGCTCTAGAACTAGAGGTCATAGTTTGAAGCTTCGTAAGAAAACTTCTTTGCAGGATGTAAGGAAATACTTTTTCAGTGTAAGAGTAGTTGATAATTGGAATTGGCTAAGCGAGGAGGTAGTTAATGCTATCTCAATGCATAGTTTTAAGGACAGGTACGATAAGTATCACTAAGTCTAAAATGGAACCGATCAGGAGACGGGAAGATACGAGCTTTGGGCTCTTTCCCGTAAACACAATTAGGTAATCACACACACACACACACACACACACACACACACACACACACATATATATATATATATATATATATATATATATATATATATATATATATATATATATATATATATATATATATATATATATATATATATATATATACTCACACACCCAGTATACGTGTGCGTGCGTGTGTGGAGATGACTACGTAGAGTCGCAATGGTTTCTTACTAAGAAAGATACTGATATCATTAAAACAAGAATTCTCTCTCTCTCTCTCTCTCTCTCTCTCTCTATATATATATATATATATATATATATATATATATATATATATATATATATATATATATATATATATATATATATATATATATATATATATATATATATATACACACACACACGCACACACACAGTATACGAGTGTGTGCGTGTGTAGATGACTACGTAGTTAGATAATGGGTTGTATCTTTAACGAATCACAATGGTATCTTACTAAGAAAGATCCTGACGTCATTAGAATAAGAATTCTCTCTCTCTCTCTCTCTCTCTCTCTCTCTCTCTCTCTCTCTCTCTCTCTCTCTCTCTCTCTTATATATATATATATATATATATATATATATATATATATATATATATATATATATATATATATATATATATATATATGTATATATCAGGCGAACACGAAATAAGATTTAAAAAATAACAGGTTGAATAAAACTATAGAAAAATTGATACCACTATTACTACTGCTACTACTACTACCACTACAACATCATCCTTAGCCCAGCAGGGGCTTTGCCATTGAGCGGTTGGTTGGAGACGATAATAAGGAACACATGGGGCCTTTTATATTTGTGCCCTGTGGGGCGGGCATAATATCAAAGAATAGCCTCATACCGTATTCCCTGCGTGTCGTAAAAGGCGACTAAAAGTGGACGGGGCGGGGGGACTGGGAATCCCCCCCTTGTATCAACCTCCTGCGAGGCGTCAACGAAGAGGGGGAGTAGAGGGGAGAATAACTTCTCCCCAAACTTTCCTTTCTTGACGTCGGCTACCCCCCATTTTAAGGGGGAAACAGCCACGGTATATGTATGTATGTATTAAATACAAATTGTAATAACATTCGAGTACCCAAGTCGTTGTTTTTAATTCCTTTTAATAATCTTATTTTTAACCCTATTTCCTAATTCTACTTTTAAAGAGGTCATCTTCAAACTCTACTACTTTAGTTCTTAGACTATTGCTTACATATAAGAGTACATATCTTTAATTTATGTATGGTCACATAACAGTGTGATCAAGCATATTAATGAGTTAACCACAAGTATACGGAAATAGAAAAGAATAATTATTCTGGGAATAAACTCTAGAGCTCGATTTCTTAAACAGTGTAAGCCTAGGATACCATATTGTTAGTTAACTAGACACACACAAATGGATTTCATAAACGCATCTGACGCGGTTCTGTGTATGGCTAGGATCCCGTACGGGATCCTAGCCATACACAGAACAAATGGATTTCATAAACGCATCTGACGCGGTTCTGTGTATGACTAGGATCCCGTACGGGATCCTAGCCATACACAACCGCGTCAGATGCGTATATGGAATCCATTTGTGTGTCTAGCTAACTAACAATATGGTATCCTGGGTTTATACTGTTTAAGAAATCGGGCCTTAGTCCTTTCCTGAACATTCTTATAATAATTGGAAAGTCTGAGTAGTAGAACTAACTCTCTCTCTCTCTCTCTCTCTCTCTCTCTCTCTCTCTCTCTCTCTCTCTCTCTCTCTCTCTCTCTCTCTCTCTCTCTCTCTCTCACACACACACACACACACACATACACGACGTGGGCTACTTCAAGCGAGGATATTGGCTATGCTAAAATCTTATTGGTTTAAGGAGAGATGATATGGATCAGTGAATAAATAATCCGACCTGGAGACGGGGAGTAACAAACATGAGATTTTACTGAGAATATATCTAGGTAATAATCTTATATATCTGTGAAAATAAAAATATAAAATAATAATAATGAAAATAAGTAGAATATTGACTTTTGATATTCAGTGTTTTTAAGAGAATCAACAAACAACTTAAGCTTATACAGTACATTGACACATGTCAAGATTATAAAAAAAAAAATAAAAAAAATAGAATTACAACAAATTTGTAGTACAGTAAACAGAATTTAATTTTTTAGCATTTGAGATGGTTATATTAAAAATATAAAAAGAGTAGACCTATATATATATATCGATGCCCTGATGACGTGTATACAGACAAGTTTCACCGTTGTTTACATGATTAATCCTTTCCATTCGAATTTCATGGAATGGAATCACTGTCCTGACACACTCTCGAAAGAAGTTATGTAACAGAATGGATAAATGATTGTATTATAAATAAAAACAACTCCGTCAACTCCGTCGTGGTAACAAGGCCAAGATGCCCTTAGGAGTTCCGTGTTTAACTGTTCTTTCACTTCGATCCCTAGGTCAGCTCCTCTAAATGTACGATACACTTCTAAGCATTTTATATATGTAATAACTAAGCCATTCAGGAAGGAGGTGAGGGTAATGACGCGTGGTAGCTCCTGTCAACTCGACAGACTCAGGGTCTTTTTCTTACTGATTTTTTTGTTTATCAAAACTTATCAATGAGTATGATGGACCCATTCTGGCGAGACTTCTGTAATAAAATAAGGATCTTGAAGTATTGCAAGCGACGTTTTAGTTAATTTCGTATGTGTAAACACAAGACTGCAATCCTCCATATGAGGGGGGTGGCCAAGTCAGAGCAAAACCTTGAATATTTGCGGAGGGAATATACAAAGGAAAGGAATCCCAGTCCCCTCAACACCACCCCTTTTATTCAACTTTTCAAGTACGGAGGGTAGATAGAAGGAATTAAAGAGTAACAGATTTAAGAACTACAGTAATGAACTAAATAGGACGAAAAGATGTGTAATTTTCCATTGGGTAGACTGCAAAATACATTTAGGGTTTTTTGCGGGGAAGTCCCCGATGCTCTCTCTCTCTCTCTCTCTCTCTCTCTCTCTCTCTCTCTCTCTCTCTCTCTCTCTCTCTCTCTCTCTCTCTCTCTCTCACACACACACACACACACACATACACAGTCTAATGCACATGAATTTATACAGACATGTTTTCAGAGCTTTAAATAAAGATATAATACGTGTTAGTAAGCTATATATATATATATATATATATATATATATATATATATATATATATATATATATATATATATATATATATATATATATATATATAATTATATATATATATATTATATATATCGACCATAGAGCGCCTCCATGTGAGCACCATTCAACGTATCTCTCTCTCTCTCTCTCTCTCTCTCTCTCTCTCTCTCTCTCTCTCTCTCTCTCTCTCTCTCTCTCTCTCTCTCTCTCTCTCTCTCTCTCTCTCTCTCTATCTATCTATCTATCTATCTATCTATATATATATATATATATATATATATATATATATATATATATATATATATATATATATATATATACACACACAATGTGCTGAATATAACAATTTCGCATAATAAGTAATTTTGAATGCATTGCGCAGTTGAGTAACAAGGTTTAAGGTAATTTGTCGAACCCACATCCTGTTTGTTATTACCTAATTGTCTTGCGGGAAAGAGCCCCAAGCTCGTAACTTCCCGTCTCCTGATCGGTTCCATTGTGTACTTAGTGAAAGTAGACATACTTGTCCTTAAAACTATAGATTGAGATAGCATTAACTACCTCCTCGCTTAGCGAATTCCAATTATCAACTTCTCTTACATCTAATAGGTACTTCCTTGCATATCTGCAAAGAAGTTTTCTTATGAAGCTTCAAACTATGATCTCTAGTTCTAGAGCCAGCCATATCAAAATATCGATCCCTATCCACTCTGTCATAACCCTGAAGGAATTAAAAAAGTGTCATCATATGCCCCCTCAATCTTCTAGCTTCGAGTAATGGTAAGTCTAATTCCCTCAACCTCTCATCATAACTGAGATTGAGTATTTCTGGCACCAGTTTCGTGACATGTCTTTGAACTTTTTCCAGCTTAACCACGTGCTTTTTCAAGAGTGTACTCCAAAAGGGTGCTGCATATTCAAGTTTTGGCCTCACGTAGGCTACATAAATATTTCTGAACATTTCCTTGTCCATGAGCTTGAAGGCTACCCTTACGTTTGCTGAGAATGCACAATTAAATGCATTTCTGGAGACAAATCGCCGGTATGTTTACTCCTAGATCTCTCTCATTCTCTGTCTCTTGAAGTTCTGCTCCTGATATTTAGTATTCAAGCTTGGACCTTCTTGAACTTGTACCCATTCTCATTACCTTACATTTTGAAGTATTGAATATCATTAGCCACTTTTCTGACCACTCGTGGAGACTATTTGCATCTTCCTGAAGTTCTCTACCATTGTTCTTGATACTTACTTTCATCACAATCGTTGCATTATCTGCAAACATATTCATGAATGAATTTACAGACTCTGGTAGGTCATTTACATATACAAGGAACAAAAGTGGCCCTAAAATTGAACCCTGTGGAACTCCACTACTAACTTCTCCATTCAGACACTGAGTGTCTTACTCTAACCCTTTGTTCCCTTCTCTCTAAGTAAGTTTTTATCCATTTCAAGACATTTCCACCTATTCTAGCCATTGCTTGCAGCTTCCTAATAAGTCTCCCATGTGGAACAGTGTTAAATGCTTTCTGGAAGTCTAGGAAAATGCAATCTGCCCAGCCCTCTCTTTCCTGTAAGATTCTTCATTTTTTTATTTCCATCAAAGAAAAATATCCTTCAATGGCTCGTAAAGCACTCCATATATTATTGCAGTTCTCCTCATCATACCTCTGTGAATTAGGATTTTCTGCATTTACCAACATTAAAAATAAAAATAGATCAAATATTAGATGTATTGATGAGGAAATGAGAGTATGCTTATCACATATAAGGCATAATATTAAAAAAATTACCGAAACACATAAAGCACAGGTCCCACATAATCATATCTGATATAATATATTGTATTGCCTTAGATATGCATGCTTATTTCAAGAGGTTTTTTTTTATAAATTTCCTATTTTACAATTTCATGGATGATTTTATCTTATTGATATATTAAGTGCACCTCGGAGTTTTAATTACTCTACATGTGCGCCCTGATTTAAAAAGAAAAAGGTTGAGAAACACTGGGTTAATGAGTTAAGGATATTTTTCGATGCTTCTTTAGTGAACAGTCCACCAGGACATTTGCACCATACCCTGAATGGCTACGGACAATAAAATGTAATGACAGTATATTTTGTTATTATTGAAGCATTATGGAATGATGGTTAGTTCAGTGGGTTAGTTTAGGGTACGCTAGATTACAGATAATTAGGTAGGCCGCATGCTAAAGTGGGATCTTATTATCTTTACAGTTCATTTTTTTTTTTTATATCGGAATAGAATTTTTGGAAAACTTGTAACTCACGCATGCCTACGAGTCATTTATCTATTTTCGGTGATACTGTGTTTTTTAATTTGTCTTACACAAATGACTTAATATGAGTTGATTTCAATTAATATTATTTTTATTCTAATAGCGGTTGTGATTAAGCTAGGTCTGTAAGAAGCGTAAATAATAAAAACTCAGTAATACTGCAATATGTAACTGAGATTCGTAATCTTAGTTATGAAGACATTACTTACCTTATTTCGAAACTAGAAAAAAAGGAGGCGTAGGGCAACAGTTTTTAAATTCCTTTATGTTTTTTTACAAAGAGGATTGGGAGCGCTCTTGCGATGTAGGGTGACTCAAGAGCTAGAGGTCATCATCTGAAGCTTCTTACGGGATCAACTTTGCAAGATAAAAAGGAGTACTTTTTCAAGTGAGAGAATAGTTGATATTTAGCATTCACCAAGAGAGGAAACAGTAAATGCAAAATTCTTAAATGCTGTCACAGTTTAGGGTCAAATAGGTTAAACGTTAGAGTAAAAAAAAATAAAAATGAAACCGAAGAGGAGTAGGGAAGTTTAGAGCATAAGTTCTTTCCAGTGAGAACTATTAGGCAAATATTATTTTAGAATATATAAGCATTAAATTCTCTCTCTCTCTCTCTCTCTCTCTCTCTTCTCTCTTCTCTCTCTCTCTCTCTCTCTCTCTCTCTCTCTCTCCTCTCTCTCTCTCTCTCTCTCTCTCTCTCTCTCTCGTACAAGGAAGTTATGTTTTGCAAGTCATTAATGTTTGTATTCCTGCATATGGTTAGAATATAAATATTTTACAGTACTGTATATTGTCATGAAAGGGTCTTATTACTATTATTATTATTATTATTATTATTATTATTATTATTATTATTACTTGGTGAAATAAAGGTAATGACTCCCAATACATTAAAATAACCCAGTAAATTGTTTGGTTAGTGTAGGTTAGGATAGACATTAATCTAATTTATCTTAACCAAACCTAATCATTTACAGAGTTATTTAACGTATTGGGGGTCGTAATCTTTACCTCATACTTGTCATTATTATGGGAAGGATTTCATGCTATCATATTGTTCTTGTTTTAATAATAATAATAATAATAATAATAATAATAATAATAATAATAATAATAATAATAATAATAATAACAACAATGGGGTATTTTGTTACAAATCTAGGATTATACTTATTAGTTAATGTCAAGGTAAAGTTGCTGAGTTTCAGTTCCGATATCCATCTAAGATGCTCCTCAGAACGTCAGCCGGGTCAAGCTCCAACCCCCCAATGTGGTGCCAAGCTACAGCAGTAACTCTCCAGTAAACAGCTTAAACTCTCGGTCTTGGACGGAAACCGATCTGCCAATCTCGTGAATGCGAAGCCAGCGCATTACCACTATACTAGCCAGAGGCTAGCAGGCGACTTAAAGTGATAAGAAAGTGAGATAATGGCTATCACTCTCCCCCTTACTGAATAAACAAGCCCTCAGTGGTTAATTGCCAAGACGTCAATTACAGTTATTAAGATGTCATATAATCCTAAAATCCTTAGGGCACTGAATAAAGTAACCTTTGCGTTAATCTTCTTCTTCTCCCTGAACTCGAAAAAGGAAATAAAAACTATAAAAATCAAGAACGAATAAGCAACAAACAAAGGGTTGGAATTTAACTGCCAAACAGGTTCCTTCACTCGGTAAACCCCAAACCTTATCATCTTCTCTCGGTCCTTCTACCCTTACTCCAACTGTAAGCTGGAAATTCCTGAGGGAGGATCCCCCCAATAATTGGAGACTGGGGAGGGCACGATGGGGTCTGGCCATGGGGGAGTGTTCCAGAGAAGAGACGAGAGAAGCTTTAATGCCTTCCTTCTATCTACGGTTCCTCCATGACCCGTTCCACTCATCCTTGGGTGGCGATCGACGCCAACCTTCCTACCAGTTGCAAAGCAAATACAGAAGAGTGTGGTTGCGTTTAGTGTCCCTCCTTTATACACAAGCCCTGGAAATGTCCGAAAACTGCTATTTTACCGTGAAATCAAAGAATGACATCCATATTTATGCGCGCTTTGGTAAGCAATAACAAATTATTTATTCTTGACATATTGTGAAAGTTTCATATCCATGATGACTAAAAAGAACTAAAAACGTACGTGTGAATACCTAGCAAGACTCGTCTGTGACCCAAAGATTCGTTTCCACGAGGATAGTGCTTGAAAAGATGTCGATTTATATATATCACGTGTTTATCTGGGGTGTTTTGACAAGCCTTGTCGTGTCACAAGGCTCGGGTAATGGAGAAACTAATGCTGGAACTAGCATTTACTATGACGAAGACATCGCCTCTACAACAGAACCCACCCAATCACCAGAAGACGATGAGGTTACCACAGAACCCATACTAGTTCCTCAGTCTCCTTTCAAGCCCGAGCTTAGAAATAATCTTAAGCATACTTCGGAGACTGGCAATTCGTGCCCCAAAATTGGGACTGTGACAAATATCCCAAATTCGTTTATAAAATGTCAATGTCAGGGTTATGAGGTCTTGGTGGATGGTAACTGTACGACATACGAAGGGGACGTTGTCGTAGACGCTGAAGAGGGATTTATCTATACTAGACCGGTTAGTATTTCTACTACTACTACTACTACTACTACTCAGCGGATCTTGTTCAGATTGAAAATAGTTGCGAGTTCGAATCCTACGGTAATTTGTATAGCTTATCTTCGCCAGAACATCACAAGAGCTATTATTTAGCTTTTGTTTTAAGGGAAATGCTATTGTTCAAGAACGACATGAATTTTTCAGGGATCCATGAAAGAAAACATTTTGGGGCCACAGATGTGTGCTCTTTAGTTCAGACACTACCAGCAGGGACCGATTTTTTTTTATTTATTTAGATAACTGTACATGGGGACATGTACACATGGGCACTCCCAGTGATATTTCAATTGATAAACATTACAATCTATTTGGTTATGTATAAATAAAATATTAATAGAATTTGCAATTAATTTTAAATATCACAGCAAGTAATTAATAATAAAATATAGTGTAATAATTGAAGAGTAATATTTGTAACAATATTTTCAATGGCCCTTGTTGAGTGCTATCATTTAAGTTACATTTCACTTTTCAACAGTACTACTGCAGACAATTTGAAGCAGATATAGAATAAAAATTTTCAGGTTAGAATAATAAGTAGGTACATATACATATGCATGCATTAATTAGATGAGCGATAGAAACACCACTGGGGCTTCATAGTCATACATATCGGAGAGAGAGAGAGAGAGAGAGAGAGAGAGAGAGAGAGAGAGAGAGAGAGAGAGAGAGAGAGTGAGGGGGGGGGTGAGTTTGTGGTATTCATTTCAGCAAAAGGAGTTATTCGTCCTTACCATAGATAAAGATGCATACATGCATACTCATACACATCATTGTCATCTGAGGGTAACACAGCAAAGGAAAGTGCATGTAATTAATTGCATATACGTACATATATAAACCTGAACATACATACATACACATAAACACAGTGCCATATAATGGAAGATATATTTGGAAGGAAATGAAAGAGAAAGACTGAGAGCCCTTTCCCTTCTCTACCCTTCAAATTATGTACATGAGAGAGAATTACGTCAGTTTAATCCATTATCACTATTATCACAACTATTGCTACCATTATCATGATGATGATGATTATTATTATTATTATTATTATTATTATTATTATTATTATTATTATTATTATTATTATTATTACTACAGCTTTTGTATATAGATAGAGTTATGAATCAAAAGTAGTAATTATTGATACATATAGCCTTCAGGCACATGGACAAGGAAATGTTCAGAAATATTTATGTAACCTATGTGAGGCCAAAACTCGAATATGCAGCCCCCTTTTGGAATCCACACTTGAAAAAGGACATAGGCAAGCTTGAAAAAGTTCAAAGACATGCCACGAAAGTGGTGCCAGAGATACGCAATCTCAGTTATGATGAGAGGCTGAGGGAATTAGACTTACCATCACTGGAAGCTAGAAGATTGAGGGGGGATATGGTGACAGTCTTTAAATTCCTTCATGGTTATGACAGAGTGGATAGGGATCGATATTTTGATATGGCTGGCTCTAGAACTAGAGGTCATAGTTTGAAGCTTCGTAAGAAAAGTTCTTTGCAGGATGTAAGGAAATACTTTTTCAGTGTAAGAGTAGTTGATAATTGGAAATGGCTAAGCGAGGAGGTAGTTAATTCTATCTCAATCCATAGTTTTAAGGGCAGGTATGATAAGTATCACTAAGTATAAAATGGAACCGATCAGGAGACGGGAAGATACGAGCTTTGGACTGTTTCCCGTAAACACAATAGGGTAATTACACACATACACACACACACACATCTGCATGAGTGGTCAGAAAAGTGGCTAATGAAATTCAATACTTCAAAATGTAAGGTAATGAGAATGGGTACAAGTGCAAGAAGGCCCAAGCTTGACTACTCGGTGGCTGGAGTACAACTTCAAGAGACAGAAAATGAGAGAGATCTAGGAGTAAACATACTGGCAGATTTGTCTCCAGAAATACATATAAATGGCATAGTAAGGGCAGCATATGCATTCTTATCAAATGTAAAGGTAGCCTTCAGGCACATGGACAAGGAAATGATCAGAAATATTTATGTAACCTATGTGAGGCCAAAACTCGAATATGCAGCCCCCTTTTGGAATCCGCACTTGAAAAAGCACATAGCTAAGCTTGGAAAAGTTCAAAGACATGCCATGAAACTGGTGCCAGAAATACGCAATCTCAGTTATGATGAGAGGCTGAGGGAATTAGACTTACCATCACTCGAAGCTAGAAGAGTGAGGGGGGATATGGTGACAGTCTTTAAATTCCTTCATGGTTATGATAGAGTGGATAGGGATCGATATTTTGATATGGCTGGCTCTAGAACTAGAGGTCATAGTTTGAAGCTTCGTAAGAAAACTTCTTCGCAGGATGTAAGGAAATACTTTTTCAGTGTAAGAGTAGTTGATAATTGGAATTCGCTAAGCGAGGAGGTAGTTAATGCTATCTCATTCCATAGTTTTAAGGACAGGTATGATAAGTATCACTAAGTATAAAATGGAACCGATGAGGAGACGGGAAGATACGAGCTTTGGGCTCTTTCCCGTAAACACAATTAGGTAATCACACACACACAGATATATATATATATATATATATATATATATATATATATATATATATATATATATATATATATATATATATGTACACAGATATAAATATATATGAGCTCCTGAGGGAGGGGGCTAGAATACTTCCTCCATGTTCCCCTGCGTGTCGTAAGAGAAGGCTAAGTGGGGCGGAGCGAAGGGAATGAAAGACCCCCTCTCTGTACTTTCTCTTCCCAGAAAGTCAGAGCATTATTCCAGCCACTCACCTTATAAGGGGAAAAGTGGCTTATGTATATAAAAGGCATATGAGAGAGAGAGAGAGAGAGAGAGAGAGAGAAGGTATTCCCTCCACCTTTCCCCCATTCTTTGGTAATTTAAATCTGTTTAGATAGGGTAAAAGAATTACATTTTCAATGTTGGGTATACACTAAGTATAGTATATAAGTTCTCTGGGTTGCAAAAGTGCACACAAAGTTCAAAGTACCTCAGACCAAGAGGTCTGAAGTCCTTTAGCTTTGTGCACTCTGTAATGTAGTGTACTAAATTGTTGCCCCCTCCACACTCACATAAATGGCATTTTGGATGTTCTGGGTGCTTTCTACCAGTTTTCTCGCAATTCACCTCCCATATATTTCTATAACCAAGTCTTATGCGGGCAGCAACTCTATCACAGTCACCTGTAAGCATTTTACCCATGCTGTATTTGTGTCTCAGCCTTCTGAAATTTTCGTAATGTTGGATCGAACAGCTGCTTACACGTTGTGTGAGTGTAGAAAGTTCTTGCTCTTCCATAATCTCATCATATAACATTGTTTTGAACTGAGTCAGTGTGGTTATAGATTCAAACACTGAACTCTCAGTTGCCATTTTGCCAGCCTGTCAGCCTTTTCATTACCTACTATCCCAACATGGGAGGGTACCCATGAAAACTTAACTTGGAGTTTAAGTTTTGCACAGTTAATAAGAGCCTCTTGAATTTCAGCCATGTGAGTTTTGTAGGAGCTTTTTAATGATCTCAGTGACAGAAGCGCACCCTGTGAGTCACAGAATATGATAGTATTTCTCCTAGCACTGAGAACATGTTCAATAGCAAGTTTTAGTCCAACAATTTCACATTCGGTGATTGATGACCATTTTGGCATACTCAGTGCTTTGTCAAATATTTGCTGCCCTTCAAAATTTTCATAAACTATAATGCTGCACCCAAACCCTCCTGTACTGCTTGTGTGAGACCCATCAGTGTAAATGCAGAGTGTTTTATTTTTATTTGGGAAACTAGTTTCAATAAAGACTTCAATTTCATCTAACCATTGATGTTTTTTAATAATTGGGGCGACATTCGGACCAGATGATAATATTGGAAAGAGAATTTCTGGCCCAATCCTCTTGCAAGGATTTATCAATCGTGCAGGACCACTATCAGTAAATAGTGTTACATTATGTTTTTTTGTCTCATTGGTTATAAGCTTAAATATCTTGGGGTGAATTTGTCTTTAATACTGTATGTTACCTTTTATTAGTGATTTAATTATTGTTGGCGCGGACTGTGGCCCTTGCAAATGACCAGCATTACATGGATGAGGCTGAGCTGATTTCGCTAATTTAACTCCAAATATCACAGTTGACTGTTTGATATGTTCTATCAAAGGTGGGAGGTTTAATTCATGTTGCATATTAATAATTCTGGTGCTCATAGGGCAACCAAGAATAATCCTCTTAGCTTTGTTCTGAATTTTTTCTAGGGGTATTAAGATAGAGGTAGTCATAGTACAGAGCTGCATGGTGTGATAGTCGACTAATGACCTCTCAGTTCCCATCTCCACCCTGTCTGTGGAACTCTCCCCCCCATTCAAATAGGGATTAAAAAAAAAAAAAAGGCAAACAGCAAACTCCCGTAGGCACATTTAGTTTTTTTTTTTTTTTTTAATGATTGTGACACTAGGACGGGCCAAAGAATACATAAAGAGAAACAGAGATGGAGAGTGTAATGACTTGTCAGATGTGAAGGGATAATAAAAGATGTGTAATGAATATCCAGGAATAGTCAGTGTAGCTGTAGGCATAGAGAAAGAACCGTAACTGAAGGAAGACATAACATCGAACTGTTACGAGTATACTAAAGTTTCGGTGTGTATTTTTTCTTTTTTCTTTGTTTTAACGAGTAAATATACGAGGGAGGTTTCCTGCTGTCTTTGCCACCAATTTAGATTTTAGTTGCATATTATCAATTAACATCATATTGTAATTTGACTGAGACTGACTTCGGTCATTCCGTAATGAAAAAAAAAATAGTTTTTTCTAGTTTCGACCGTTTAGAATGAGATTAGACTGCTTTTTCTTCTTCCTCTTCTTCTTGGTTTCATCCTTGCGTATCATTCAGTTTAATTTTGTTTTGCTAGAAAATTATTTTTTTTTTACCGTTAACAACTGTCACTTTCCCCGACTGATGACTGTCTTAACGAGAAGTAGGACCTTGTGAAGACTTTGTACCAGACTTTTATCGGCGGTTAGGTTAGGGTAGATTAGAATTTTAGATTGACCTTTATCAACAACAGCCATATGAAGATTACGACCCTCAACTTTACCCCAACTGAAGAATTAGAACCTATAAAAATTTCAGGTCCCAATTGACTCGTTTGAGGCTTAATATAGGTTTCTCCCACCTAAGCTGAGATAGGTTGGAAGTCTTAAGAGCTTTATTTTCTGGATACTATTACAAAATCACAGGAATTACTACTACTACTACTACTACTACTACTACTACTACTACTTTCATGTGTCACTAGTATCTAGATTTTATACCTCATCAAACACTATACTTGTTCGACTGTATGTGTCTATAGCTGACGTCACCCACTCCTGGAAAACTGTTGCATGGGTAAAAATAACTTATTATTATTATTATTATTATTATTATTATTATTATTATTATTATTATTATTAAAAATAACTCATAATTATAGATGATTAATTATTAAATATTGACTTATGTTAGTTAGTTACTGTCGTACCGAACCCACCCTAATCTATGTTAGGTTAGCTCAGGTTAGTTAGTTTCGTACCATGATAAGTTAAATTTGTATGTTTAACCGTTTCAACACCAAAGTAGTACGTGGCACATCAGTTGAAAAGGAACACCCGGAAAAAAATGAAACCTTTCACACTGATGTGGCGTGGCACATGGGACATGTCACGCCCTTTCTGTGTGAAAGGTTTCATATATTCCGGCAAGTCGTTTTCAACTGACGTGCCACGTACAACGTGCCACTTTGATGTGAAAGCGGCCTAAATAGCAACGTGGCTCACTTGAGAATCGGCGGTGTCTGTCTATTCTTTCGGGTAATACAACGGCCCCTTTATACTTTAGCTTATGGATGGATGGAGTAAGGAGAGCCCTGAATGATAGGAGGATGGATGTGAGGGAAGCAAGCGAGCATGCTAGGAATAGGAATGAGTGGCGAGCGATTGTGACGCGGCTCTGATGGGCATCTGCTGTTACCAGGGGGCTGCATCTTACAGAGATAGCCCTGTGGTAGGGGCAGTAGGAGGAGCTGGCAGTTGTGAAGCGACGCAGGTTGTGGAAGAGCCGGGAGGATGGGCTGTGGCACTCCAGCAGTGCCATCTGAACGGTCGCTAGCTCCCTCGTCATTGCCCATAGAGCAAAGTAATCCCCCTATTTGTTTTCCTTTCTTGATGTCGGCTACCCCCCAATTAAAGGGGGAAACAGCCAAGGTATATGTATGTATAATTATCAACCCAAAATTTTATACCAAAGGAAGAGTTTTCCTGGAGTGAGTGACGTGAGTTTTAGACACTGTCAAAGAATTACTGTTTGATGAGGTATAAATACGAGTTATGGAGGAGGGATTAAAACGAATCTTTTGCCCTTTTCACTTTATTCATCTCTTTTTTTCACCTCCATTTTTACTATTTTCTTTAGTCTCAATTATCATCATCACCTTTTATTAATTTTTCTCTCTTCCGTTTCAGCAGTTGACACCTCATCCTTTTGTTTTTCGTCATATGGTCCGTGTAAATCTCTCTCTCTCTCTCTCTCTCTCTCTCTCTCTCTCTCTCTCTCTCTCTCTCTCTCTCTCTCTCTCTCTCTCTCTCTCTCTCTCTCTCTCTCTCTCTCTCTCTCTCTCTCTCAAATAATAAGAGGATGGTGAGCCATTTTGACGTCATACCAAGTCCAATAGCAGACCATGAAGCAATTGCATTATATTTGGATATTACTAAACCTAAAAGAGTACATGTCTTGAAAACCTTTAGATGTCTAAAATATCATTCTCAGGAAATTTTTTGTAGTTTATTAATGAATGAGGTATTGACTTTGAATGGTATTATGAATACTGATGATGTAAATATACAAGTCAATATTTTAACAGGAGTTATGGCTAACTGTGCCCAACTGGTAACACGTGAAATAACCCGCCCTCCTGCACCATGGATATCGCAAGATATTAAGCGGGTTTTAAAAATTAGAGATACTTTGCAAAGAGATCTTAAATTAGATGTATTTAATAAAAGATTGAGAGAAATAGTTATAAAGAGATGAAAAAAGATGTAAAATTCCAAATAGACACCTCTAAGAGAGCTTACTATAGGGAAGAATTTCAAAACAAGAAAGATGATATATCTGCATCTTGGAAACTAGTTAAGGGTATGCTTATACATGGTAACGATAATAAATTGCATCAATCGGAAGATAAATCAGAATTATTAATCAAAGTTGAAGACTTTAATAATTTTTTTTTCTGATGTAGGAAGAAAAACATACGAGAAAACCCAAGAAGAATTAGCCAAAAATAATATTATTGCCTTGAATAATAGACCAACTAAAGCAAGGTCAAATAGCTCATTTTAAGCCATCCCCTGTCGACTGTGATACTGTAATCTTGACTATAAAGCATTTGAATGACTCCAAGGCTTGGGGGTCGGACGGTATTCCCTTGCGTTTTATTAGAGATTCTTTATTTGTAATTGCTTTTTATCTTATAATTATTATCAATACTTCTATTATGACTTTTTCCTACCCAGACTTATGGAAAAACCCTCACGTTGTCCCCGCATTCAAGAGTGGTGATAGTGATGATATTACAAATGACAGACCTATCTCTCTTCTACCCATCTTATCAAAAGTATTAGAGAAAATTATCGCAAGTCAGTTGATAGATTTCTTGGAGATACATAAACTAATTTCTAACTGTCAGCACGGGTTCAGACCTAAACTATCTACTGAAACAGCCTTCTTGAAAGTTACTGATAGACTATTCAATAATATTGACAATAAAAAAGTATCTTTGCTCTTACTACTGGATTTATCTAAGGCCTTCGATAGTGTTAATCATAGTATTTTGTTAGATAAATGTCAGGGACTCAACATCGATCCAAGTTGGTTTGAAAACTACCTAAAAAATCGATCTCAGTCAGTTAGGATAAAAGATGTAGTTTTTTCCTCCAGAGGTGTTTCATTTGGCGTACCACAGGGCTCCATTCTTGGGCCAATTTTATTTGTCATATATGTGAATGATTTATCAAAATTTTTGCCTAACTGTTTCATCATTCAGTATTCCGTATGACGCGCAAATCCTGATCGAAGGGGCTATTTCAGATATTGATGACCTTATCAAAAGGGTTGAAGAAATTCTAAAACAAGCTAAGATATATTTTCTGCAAAATGATTTGCTTTTAAATGAAAGTAAGACTCAATGTATCTTGATCGGCTCTCGCCAATATATATCTCAAATAAATGAAAATATTACTATAAATATCAGTGGCAATGTAATTCAGCCACTGAAAACAGTAAAGAATTTGGGTGTTTATTTTGATCAGTACATGACTTTTGATAAACATGTTGATGACGTATATAAAAAAGTGATGGGAACTTTTATATATTTAAATAGAATTAAAGACTCGTTTGAATCCGATACCCGTTTAATGGTGATAGAATCATTAGCTTTAAGTATTATTAATTATTGTTTTAAAGTTTGGGGATCAACCTACAATTCTCATTTAAGTCGTGTGCAAAAGCTACAAAATTTTGCAGCTCGCGTAGCTAATGGTAATATCCGAAAATATGAACATGTTTCTCCATATTTAAAAGAATTGCAATGGCTAAAGATGAAAGATAAATATACTTTCGATATATGCATATTTGTTTTTAAGGTGTTGAGGAAATGCTTCCCGGAATGGCCGTATGTCTTTAATACTGTAGGTTCTGTATATGGTACAAGCACTAGACAATCCAATAATTTAGTTGTACAACGGGTTAACACAGAACTTGGATCCAGACAAATGCAAACTAGAGATCCTTATCTCGGGAATAATCTTCCTACAGCAATCAGGGATGCCGTTTCATTGTCATCTTTTAAGGAAAAACTAAGGAGGTATCTTTTAAGTTATACATAGATTATTTTAAATAACATTGCTTATATTTTAACTTTGATGATAATTCAAACAATGATTATTTTATGGCCTTCTCATATTAATCTTTTATGATGTTCTTCTATGTTTACTATTTCTAGTTTGTGTGATATTTTATAGTTTCTTTTATCATATCCTATTGCATGTCGCAGTTTGGAATTTTATGATCTTAGGTGCCATGCGTTTGTCCTTTAAAGTGTTCTTTTATTTTTTATTGATAATTTTCCTAAATGTTATTTTAGATTTTGTAACATTTTAAATTGTTATTAAAGTATAAACGTAAATGTGTGAGTATATAAAGTTTATAAAATTATATATATTTTTATAGCGTTTTTAACTATTATTTTGAATCTTAAATGAGATGATCTTGCTTCAAGTCTTAATGTCTTAGTTTTTATGCAGTTCCTTTTAGTTTATTATAATGACTGTTCACTAGAATGTATTTGTTTTTATTACTGTATATTTTCATATCTATCTTAAGTTGTTGTATTGCAATTAAATGTAAGGTAACGATAGTATATTGGAATTTTACTAATGAATATGTATTGACGGTTGTTTTAGCTAGCGTCTGCTTTTACCTTATAGACTGTATATATTGAAATTTCTGTAAGAATAACCAATGTATTATTGGAAATAAATAATAATAATAATAATTATTATTATTATTATTATTATTATTATTATTATTATTAATAATATTATTATTATTATTATTATTACTCTCTCTCTCTCTCTCTCTCTCTCTCTCTCTCTCTCAAGTTTGTAAGTAAAACGATTAGGCTAATGTCAGTTCAGAGCAAATTAATGATATTCTAAAAAGGCTGTTTATATGAAAGTAATAATATCGTCTTTGGAATTTATACATATTTTATGATTACGTTATTACTAATGTATAAGCTTTTATAAGTATTAAGCAACGATATTATATATCGTGGGAATTGGTGTACTGCTGCTATATGCTATACGAGCATGTAAAATAAAAAAGCCCAAATCATCTTTGAACAAACTATATATACTCTAGTTGTAGGTACTACTGTCTTTCTGCCATTTATTTTAGTTTCTTTCTTTGACAGCGGAATGTGAGTACTTATACTATAACCATCAGAGACCTGATTTGTGATACTGAGATGGCCGAGTATAAGGAGTTTACCAAGGGAATGTTTCGTGTTAGAGATCGAGGTGATATTATCCTCTTAAAGCCTGCTGGCGATCTTGATGGACTCCGCATCGGTAATTATTGCATTAACCATCATTTGGAAGACTCGGGCGAACTTACATGGACTTTGAAGGCTTGTATACCAGTACCTTATGTCCCTAAGTGCTGTCCTCCTGGATCTGCCATGAAAGATGGTTCTTGTCAGTCAGCTGAAACGCCTGCCATTTTCCAACCTCCAGTTTCTGCAAAGCCTTTTGCTAATAGTATTGAATGGCCAAACATATCACATTTTGTGAGTAATTTGACTTGCTCAAAATATCGTCTTCAGACTGAATTGTTGTCATACAAAGAGTCTCATTTAGTGTCACTTTCCAACGGTGTTCACATGAGTTGGATTCCTGATGAAAACATTGGAAGGCGAAACTATAAGAGGTGTCCAGATTACTGTGTTGATGGAATTGATTTACATGGTTCAGTAGATTATTATGTCAGTTACTGCTATACTGATCCATATGATTACCATAAAGAGATCTGTGGTGATGGACCTTGCCTCAGAAAATGTTGTAAAAAAGGCGAGGTAATGGATGCCAATCGGTATGCGTGTGTCAAATATGAAAATGCCACATTCAGCCCACCAACCTCACGGGAAAGTTCTAATTATAGTATTGTAGAGGGTTGGCCTTTATGTACTCCACCTACGAAAATAACTGGAAATTTCAAAATAGATATATATGGCAATTTTCACAATGCTGATATAACATTAGATCCAATGGAATACTGCGTAGACATGTTTATTAGCGATCATGAAATGGAACAGAGTGGTCTGGCTTGTCTTGCAACCATTAGTGTATGGCAGAAAGTTCGTTCCATCCTTTTTCCAATTTGCAATGTTATATCTCTCATTTTTCTTGCCATATTGTTGTTGTGCCATTTAGTTTCACCTAGCTTACTAAAGAATGGCGGAGCACACCAACTATGTCATGCTGTGGCCCTTTCGCTTGCCTATGGAACAACCTTCAGCTTATCCGTCTTCAATTATCTATTTGGAGATGACGGCTGCATTATAATAGGTAAGGTGAGATAAGTAATTGATATAACTAAGCTGTATATTGCAGTACATTGTCTTCCTTTTGTATAAATTTCACTAGATACGTAAAAGAGTATTACTGTTTTTTTTAAAGATACTGTATGTATTATGTTCACCTGTGTAGGTGAAAATGATGAGTATTTTATTTAGGTACTACAACCCTGATACCATCACACATTTAATCATCTTAAAATTTTCAGCTATTGTCATGCAGTTTGGCTTTCTTGCAACGTTTTTCTGGCTGAATGTCATGTGCTTTGAAACATGGAGAAAGATAAGGTAATTTCGTATATTATATGTATAATTAATATTACATGATATATATATACTGTACACTAGTCGTATAAGTATTGATGAGATCCTTTTAAGCTAAGACCATTTCTTGTTCTGCCAAAGTACTTTTTTTTTAAGTTCATGATAATTTTCTAGGCTCCTCAAGTTGTTCCGATCCTGCAAGTCCTACCCTTCCTGGGTTTTCATTTTATATGCTTGGGGCATTCCACTCCTCATATGGTAAGACGTCAGATCATTTTTATATCAAACAGCTGAATTACTCTGTTGGTTTTAGCAATAAATTTTATATGGAATACTGGTTATCATATTTAAGGTTGCTGTACCAAAATAAAATTTTTAATTTATATCCTTCATATTTTTTTTAGTGTGATCACAGTTATCATGCAGTACTGGGCACCTGAAAATGTTTTTGGCCTAGTTAAACCTAACCTTGGAGTATCCAGATGCTGGTTTCACGGTAACTGCTCTCCCAGAATTACACTTATGTTCTAATAGATTAGATGTTAAATACTAACATAATTAGTATTTTCTATTATTATTATTATTATTATTATTATTATTATTATTACTTTTATTATTATTATTCTATGAATCTAGCCGCCTTGGGGGCAAGCCAGCCTCTATGGGTGCATGTCCTAAGCCTGGATAAATAGAGAGGGTTGGTGTCAGGAAGGGCATCCGACTGTAAAAACCCATGCCAAAACCAATGAAATGAGTCGTAATCCACTCATCTTCACTATGGTGATGGACGTAATGACCAAAGATGTGAGATAAGCAGTGCCATGGTGCATATTATATGCAGATGACATTGTATTGTGTGCAGAGAGGAGGGAGGATTTGGAGGAGAAATTGGAGGGATGGAGAGCAGCACTTGAGGAGAGAGGAATGAGGATAAGCAGGTCAAAGACCAAGTATATGTGTGCCAACATTGCTGAGGATGGTGGACATAGCATAAGAATGGATGGGGAAGAAATAAAGAGAGTACAGAAGTTCAAGTACTTGGGGTCCATAGTGGAGGCATGGATCAAGAAGTGAGACATCGAATTCAGGCAGGATGGAATAACTGGAGGTTTGCATCTGGTGTTCTCTGTGACAAGAAGGTACCACTGAGATTGAAGGGAAAGTTTTATTGGACCATTGTAAGACCAGCTATGTTATATGGAACAGAAACAGCAAACATGAGGAGCATTGAGGAGAAGGGGATGGATGTAACAGAGATGAGAATGTTGAGGTGGATGTCTGGAGTAACAAGGAAGGATAGAATTAGGAATGAATATAAAAGAGGATCGACACGGTAGTTGACTTATCAAAGAAAATACAGGAGGGAAAGCTTAGATGGTTTGGACACCTGTTACGACTTGACGAACGTCATGTTGGAAAACATAGGATGGAAATGGAAGTCCGGGTAGAAGGAGGAGAGGAAGACCAAGAAAAAGATGGCATGATTGTATAGGGGAAGACATGCAATGGAAGGGTATTGATGAAAATGAAGCACAGAACAGAAATAGATGGAGACGACTCATTCACAACGGCGACCCCATATAAAAATGAGTTAAAGCTGAGAAGAAGAAGAAGATTATTATTATTCTATGAGGAGTACAGTGCAGAAAGAACAGATTAGATAATTTCCAAAATTCGCCAGAAAATGTAATCAAAGTTTGTGAAACTTCAAACGACTATTTCTTAGAAAGTTTTCAAGATATTTGGATGCTTTTGGTGTCATTCCTAAGATATTTTTGGTAGATTATTGCTTTAAATTTTTACACCAGATTTCAAAAATTAAATATTGATTTTTAAGGTAAACCTAAAATAAAAATAAAAATTCATAGCTCTGATATTTTTGAGAGCACTCAAAAATATAAGTAAAATACTAATACAAGTGAAATGACAAAAGGTACATAAGTAGTCTTGGTGTTGTCTATAAGTTTCGCAGCTGTGTATGCATTTCCTGGTAGTAAGAAGGTGCACGTAAAAACACTATTATATGGACTGTATTGCAATAGAACTAGATAATCTTCCCTTTCTGCATACGTAAAACTCTTAAAATGAACTCTCTCAGGCTTCATTCCGGAAGGCAGTATTTTCAAATAATAAGACTAGACCTTATAGACACTGTGGTAGGGGCAGAATATTCACTCCATCTGAAAAATTAAGTGGTTGTGGCTAACGTTTATGAAGAAAAGGCACTTCTGGTGTGGATAGATATTCTGCCCTTTCTTCACTGGGTACCTAATATTAATTGTGGCCGGGTAGTAGCTTACGCAACTCTGATTTGTCAGGTCTTCGGTTGAGACCCGCCACTTCTGAGGTTAGAAAGGGTATTTGCTCTATGTAACGATCATACACTACCTAAACTAAAGTCCTTCAAAAAAGATGCATTATCCTAGCCCTTACTAGAAAAGGGAGGCCGTGATGTAAAACTGGATCATTATCATTATTAATGTTATGAATTCTTTGTGTTTTTTTGGGTAAAAATATTACCCACATATTACACCCATATATTCTATGCCAGTCATAGGAATAGGAGATTGGGTGGCTGTTTGTCCCCCCACTCTGCATTACTTTTTCTTTTTGCAAAGCAACTGATAATCTGTCAGTTAGTTTGAAGCTTGGAAATCATCTGTTGGGATCTCTGCAAGCTTTCATTCTCTTGTGGTGGCAAAATCTAAGATAAAGTGTCATGACAGGAGGAAGAACGAGAGTGGTGATAAGTAAGAAATTGTTACAAGAGATAAATAGGCAAAAGAAGCCAGGACAAGAGTGCATTAAGGGAGTCTCCTAGAGTTAGGAAATTAGGATGAGGAATGAGTAGGGGATGTGAATGTAGAATCCAGAATTTATTGATTTGGTAATGGAATGTGAAATTTCACGAGAAATTCCCACGAGACCAGTGTCCCCATTCAAAAAGGAGTATAAGGTGAAATGCTAATGAAAGGTGATGGATAGGTTGATGGAAATAGATCCGATACAAGTGATATTAGAGGTGAAGAGTGTTTTGAGGGTTCATCATGTGATGAAGGTCGAGTTAGGGAAGTAATTAGTCTGGAAAGTGGAGGGGTACTTAATCGAGGACTTGGGAGAAAGCTGGATAGAGAGGAGATAAGACTTTAAACAAGACTGCAAGGCAACTAGTATTGATAAAACTGTCACAGACTTCCTGAAAACAGGCAAAAGGTTGGAGGTGAATTTGTTCCGGACACTCATCTCTGACATCAAAAGTACAAGGACTTTTGCTGTTGCATAGTGGTAGTTTTATCTGCAGAGCATAGGTTCTAAAACCCCTCTGGGCATCTGGAACTAACGATAGTCCTGAACCCATTATATGTTGATATTTTTCCCTTACATACATACCTAAGATGAATTTTTAGCGTATAATTTAGGCACGACAAAATATTAACAATATTAAATAAAAATAAATACAATTGTGATTCTACATTACGTGACTGTTGTGCTTAAAGCTTTTGTATTGCTTATCATTGGAGTTTTCTATTTGATATTTTTGGACCTTTGTTGACTGTAGATAACGGAATCCAAGGAAGGCAAAACGCGGAGAACGGGACCATTTTACAAAGTAAAAGAGACAAGATTGTGTTCTAATGTAGGGGATTAACATGCTACTTGGTTGAAAATTCTCCAGAAACTTGTAGAACTTGAGTTAAAAATAATTGGCAAGAAGAAATCTGCTCCCGCATTTGTTACAATATGAACACACTTCTAGCTCATGGGTATGAGTGCTTGCTTTAAAAACTTATCATTATTCATGAGCAGTGGTATTGTACTAATGCGCTACATAATCTTATATTTCAGATGATCTAGCACTTTTCATATACTTTTACGGCCCCATCGCCTTTTTATTTATATGCAACAGTGTACTCTTGGTTTTAACATACATGCATTATAATAGTATGCTGCACAGCTACAAAGAAACTCACAAGTGTCTCAAGGAACTGGGTACTGGCATTACATCCGTCAGCTCAAGTTCAAAGTCCAGTATGCCTGCTCGGCAGCTCACCAATCACGTCAATGAGTAAGTTGCTCTTATTTCTAATTTGAAAAGATTTTTGAAAGGTATGTATTCAGTATCTATAATTTGAGAAGTAATTTCTGGACACATACACTAACTCATGTTTATATTTAATTTATTACTGGAACATATTAATTGGCCATGCTATATTTTTTCTTTATACTATGCTCCTGTAATATTCAAGAGTTTGAGTAGTACTGTACTTCCTGTTATCTTGACAGAGGTAGTAAATAATAATAAATTTCCTTCTATCAGTTACAAGCAGAGACTGCGGCTTTTTGTACTGATGGCGACATGCTGGGTTACAGAGGTTCTGTCCTGGAAGATTGAACCTCTTGAGCTGTGGTAAGAGACCTCTTGTATTTCTCTTTCATGAAGCTATTATTATAAGTTACAAGTAATTTATTTGCCCTCTGTGGGATAATAAAAGATTTAGCCATGTATACAGAGTTCTAGTGATTAAAAAAAAAATGTATATATATATATATATATATATATATATATATATATATATATATATATATATATATATATATATATATATATATATATATATATATATATATATATATATATATATATATATATATATATATATATATATATATATATATATATATATATATATATATATATATATATATATATATATATATATATATATATATATATATATATATATACACTGGGTGTGACCAAAGAATGAAAAATTGCTATCACAAATGAGAATTATCGTATTTGATGATATGTAAGTGGCAAATTTTAAAGAAGTAATGGCTCAAAAATCATCCCCTGCTCTCATATACGAACATGAGGCCTTATAGGCTTTTCATCACCAACACTCAGTAGTGTTGGTTAAATATACTCCAGATAGTCGGTACTGCTTAGCGCAACTCCATTCTAAAATTATTTACTTAAACGACGTCATTATTACTTTGCATTATTATTATTATTATTATTATTATTATTATTATTATTATTGTAAAAGGAATTATCCTAAACAAAGTTTCAGCAAGGGGAGAGAGAGAGAGAGAGAGAGAGACTGCATAACTATGTGTAAGATACTCTATATTTTTTGCTTATTAATTAAATATTACGTATTATAAAATAATAATAAAAACCTATTAAAGTAGACAATAAAATATGGTAAGTTTCAGTGAGAGAGAGAGCTATTTTGTAATGGTTTTCCTATGACTAAAGTATTTTAATATACTGCTAGCTTATTTTAAACATTGCATACTTAAAAATATTAACAAAAAATTTTTTTTGCTGATTATGCCATGCTGAAATGGAGGTTCATCTAATATGTCCCCATACTTCTTATGTGCCGTCAAATACAGTATATTACATAGCTAAGAAAAGACTCAAATTAAATGTCAATGGTACTGCATCAATAGTAGTGAGATTTTTGTGGACAACAGAAATACTACAAATAATTTATTTTTCCGATTTACAGGTCAGTAACAGACACACTGAATTCTCTGCAAGGGTTCTTTATTTTTATCATCTTCCTGTCAAACAGAAATAAGCGACACATACTAGAAAAAAAATTCCCTAGTGTATTTAGAATTGTTCGTAAGATAAAACTACCAACCAAACTCAGACAGGGTTTGTTGGGTAGTTTAAGTTCCATTTCTCCTGTGAACTCTATCGTGTCAAAAGTAAGCAAGAAACTGTCTAACTCAACAGTAATAACAAACATCACGTCATCAATAGAGTCCTCTTCATCAGCAGCATCATTTAATGTCACTTCTGATGATGAAGAGACAACAAGATCTCAGAGCAAGAGCCAATCTGAAGTTGATATTGTTGCTCTTTCTTATATGCCTATCAAGGATCCTAAGTGTGACCAATGAACAGAAATGTCATCATGATTTGTTGGTAAGGGGGTTGTTGTTGTTGTTTTTCCCTTAGCAGCCTGACCAAACGGCCTTAAGTCTCTAAGGATGACCAGTGCCGATCCTGAGCTTGCCCACAGATCTTTCAGGGTGTAAATGCTATGTGGTTGTGTAGAGAGATGAGGTCATCGCCCAGATAACTGAAGCCTCTCTCATGTTCTAATGGCCCATGTGGGGCAAGGGTTGGTTGTGGCAGTTTTGCCTCTTTTGCTGCTCCTGTTCTAAGTTGCTTGGCGTCCTCTACTGCTTTGCAGCTCCAGAGGGTATACCCACAACACAGATGCTGCAACTGCAGATCCTTGTAACGAGGGTGCATTTCACTGACTCTGTCTGTACCTGTTCCTACAAGACTTTGATATTGATTTCCAAAAAACTAATCAATGGTTTCATTGTGACTCACTCTGTTTACAAGGTTAGAGTGAGGAATGGCTGCTCACTACCATGTTGTAGGTGTAGGTCAGCTATTTCTGCAAGCTGCCGTATATTTAATACTGAAATAACACATAATAAAATGTAGTGTCTTGAGAATGTTATTATATACACTTTTGTAGCTTTATTTTATCATACCTATGATTAATGTTTATTGAGTAGCACTTTTATAGTTGAAAACCTGAGGAACAGTATAGGAAAAATTTGTATTTTAGGATGTAGGTAGCTAAATGCTTTTGACCAATTTTTTTAAGGGAAATACTGAAGAATGTTTCCGGAAAAAATTTGTATTTTTCGGATGTTGGTAGCTAACTGCTTTTTAAGGCTACTGGCCAAGTACTTTTTATAATTGAAATTCTAAAGAATATTTCTGGAAAAATGTGTACTTTAGGATGTAGGTAGCTAAATGCTTTGTGTAATACTTTTGACCTTGTACTTTTAACATTGAAATACTGAAAATTGTATCAAGCAAAATGTGCATTTTAGCTAAATGCTTTGAATAATGCTTTGAGTAGATAGTGCATTTGCACTTGAAATAGTGAATGCATATGGTATGTATTCAGAGATAGATGTAACAGTGAGGGCTTTCTTTACCTATTTAGTAAGACAGTTAACAACACTGTAATGCTTTATCTGTGAAAGCATACTGCTTACATATGTATATTTATATATTGTGTTACTTTATAACTCCTGTGAACATTTGACACTGAAATGAAGTGCCAAATTAGAATATTTGAATTATACCTAACTTTTGTAATACTATGTCTTCTTTGACCTCTATAATGTATTGGGTACGAGTATTGTGAGGCTAATTTTATTGTGGTGTTTTAACTCTGTTGAATCCATGTAGCAACTGGCATACAGCTGGAGAAGTTAACTTTTTAAATATAGAGCAAATATATGCTTGCGTGCTTGCTGTGGTAGTAGCAAACACATATTTTTAACTATTTGTTAAATGGATATTGCATATACTATTCAAGAAATTACGGTAAGGAGACAAAATGCAATTGAAAATTTCAAGTGCTGCATGTTAACTCTTACTTGTGCACTGGAGCTGTTTCTGGGTGAAAAAATTATTATACATTATGAATGTTGAACTTTTTTAAAAGAATCCCTTTATCTTGTAAAGACTAGCGACCTCCAGAACATTTAAAACACCAGTAAATTATCAGGTTAGGTTAGGCATCAACCTAACTTCACGTAGCAAAACTTTAATATTTACGGGATTTTTTAATGTACTGGGGGTCGCTATTTTTTACCTGTCCGAATATGTGGTTGCTCATTGTTTAAATGCAGATTTGGTACATTATTTTTTTAGAAGTTCTATCCTGTAGCTAGGAATCGCTGTACTGCTTAGATTCCAAGGTCTAAAGGCTTCCTTTATAAGAAGGAAAGTTGATGACCTTAACTCCTCTCCCACTGACAAATGTTTCTGGTCCTTATCCAAAATCTTCTGTAACTCTAGCTTTCCCTCTCTCATTCATTCTGATGGTTTCAGAGCTTGCTCTCCCACTCGCAAAGCCACTCTCTTTGACTCTCATTTTTCCGCCAACTCTTCCGTAAGCGATTCCAGCCCACCTGTCCCTCAATCTTTACCCCTCTCTAACCCTATACCCTCCCTTATCCTTTCTTCACAAAATGCTCATAAGGTTCTTCGCTTGCTAAAGACGGACAAGGCATCTGGTCCCGATGGTATCCCTGTAAGATTCCTTAAGGAGTTTTCAGATGAACTGGCTCCTGTGCTTTGCCGTCTTTTTCACCTCATTCTCTCAACCAGTATCTATCCTTCATCTTGGAAGCATGCTCTAGTGCAACCTATTCCTAAGAAGGGTGATCGCTCAATTCCTTCAAACTACCGACCAATTGCCCTAACCTCTTCTATTGCTAAAGTTTTCGAAACTTTGCTCAATGCTCACTTCTTGAAACGTCTTGAATCTAACTCACTTATCTCCAGTCACCAGTATGGCTTCCACAAGGCAAGATCCATTGGTGACCTACTGTCCTATCTTACTCATGTATGGTCATCTTCTCCGAGGAACTATGGGGAATCCTTTGTTGTTGCCCTTGATATATCTAAGGCTTTTGACAAAGTCTGGCACAAGGCTCTGTTGGTCAAACTCCCCGCTTATGGCTTTACCCCTTCTCTCTGTTCTCTGATTTCCAGTTTTCTTTCTGACCGTGTTATATCTGTAGGTGTTGACGATGCAACATCTAGCCCATTCCTGTTACCAGTGGTGTTCCACAGGTCTCTGTTTTCTCACCTACTCTACTCCTTTTCTTCATCACTGATCTTCTACAGTCCCTATCTTCCTCTCTTATTCATGCCTTTGCCAACGATTCTACCCTTCACTTTTCCTCTGCCTTTTCTTCACAACCTTCATCTGCTACTCGGAATCAGTCTCGTATCACTCTCAATTCTACCCTCAGATCCGCTTTGCATAGGGTATCTTAGTGGGGCACCCAAAATTTAGTTATATTTAATGCCTCCAACATATTAGGAATCCATATAGCCTCTAACTTGTCTTGGAGGAATCACATAATCCAAATTTCTAAATCTGCATTCCAAAACTTTTGGGTTCTGTTTTGTTTTCGTCATTGCTTTAACTCTTTACAGTTATTCAAAATCTATAAAGGTCTTATCCGTCCCTGTTTAGAATACTGCTCACACATCTTTGATATTTCTTCTTATACTTATCTCCTTGACAGAATTGAATCTAATGCAGTCATTCTCATTAATGATCCTTCTCTTACTTCTAAACTGGACTCTTTTTCTCTTCACTGTAAGTTATCATCCCTTTCTCTTTTCTATCGCTGCTGCTTCCATTGCTACTCTGATGAGTTGGCGAGTTGCATCCTTACCCCACTCGCCAAGCGGCCTCATCACACTGGTACTGTGTGGAGATTTGTAGTTCGTGGATTGGTTGGTGCAGCGACTGCTTTTTCCCATCTATCTCCAGACCTGGAACTGTGTTCCCCTTTCTGTCTTTTCAAATTCTTATAACCTATCTTCTTTCAAAAAGCGGGCCTTTTGTCATTTCAGGAGGTAAGTCTCCATATCTCTAGGTCCTCAGTACTTTGACTATATTCTCAGTCTGTCCTTTTCCTTTGTGTATCATTACCTCATCTCTGCCTTGTCCATAACCTTTTTCTTATCTTTGTCTTAATGTTTTCTTCATACCCGGGCCTTTGTTTTGTTGCCTGTCCCAGTGTCATACTCATAAAAAAAAAGTTTTTTTGAGAATATTCATATTGTCCTGCTTCAGACATGAACTCTACGAGGAGTCTTGTAAATGAAACAGTTGCTCACCATAAAACAATGGCTTTATTCTACAACAATATCACACCATAATTAACAATCTGCAAGCAAAAGAAATAACAATTACCTTAACGTCTAATGTAACATACAAAACATAATAATACGGCATATATAATATACAACATTCTCCGTGGCCATATAATTTTTCCAGCCATATCGTTGGGGAGCATGTCTTTCCCGTTGCAAACGACGAAGTAGATTTTGTGCCAAACCAGACTGCTCAGAGGGCTGACCACTTTGTGATGCTAAGGCTGAGTCCTCCAGAGAAGGCGAAGGTGAAGGCTCTGAACTAGATCGATCAAGTTCCTCTCCAATGACTGGCTCAAGTTCAGATATTTGAAGTTTAGGTTCAGGTCTTGAATAGAAGGTCCCTTTACTTCAGTAGTTGGGCAAGGAGCCAAATTTAGAAGAGATACAGTTGACTCACGATCATCACTATGTCTAACATATGCATATGTTGGATTTGCATGGATTAACTCCACTTCTTTAACAATGGGATTGTCCTTTGAACGCCTCGCAAATTGGCGCAAAAACACTGGTCCTGGATTCAACAACCAAGAAGGAAGAGAACCCCCATAGCTGAACCTCTTGAAAATGCGAAAAACCTCTCATAAGGGGTCGAGTTTGTAGCTGTTGATAGAAGTGATCTAGTAAAGTGCAGAGCCTGAGGCAGCACCACCTCCAAGTGTGCTTCAGGGAGATTGTGGTACCTCATAGCCAAGCAGATTGCTTTCCAAATAATCCCGTTGTATCTTTCAACCTGTGCATTCCCCTCAGGGTGATAAGGGGGTAGTCTTCCTTGTAGCAACATTATGCAGGTAAAGATATTCCTGCACTTCCCAAGATATGAGCCCTAAGCCTCTGTCAGAGTGAATAAGATTTGGAGTGCCACACACAGAAAAAATTGCTTCCAATCATTAAATTACAATCTTGGAAGATGTATCCTTACATGGTATTGCAAATGGAAACTGTGGAAACTCATCCACTGCAACAAACATATACTTGTTGTTTGTCCGTGAAGGCAAAGGCCCTTTAAAATCAATGCTTATACATTCTAATGCCTGTGTAGCTTTAATGAGTTTCCTAAGAGACATAGAAACAAACTGTGGTTTCAGTTCAGCACATGCACGACATACAGAACATACTTCCTTTACTTCTTCTGTTGAGAATGGCAAGTTCTTTGATCCCACATAATGAAGAAAGCGAGTAACACCTGGATGGCATAAATCATCATGTAATTTCTTGAGAGATGGTGAAAAACAGGCATTACAGCAGGAACGCCTTAAAGTATCAGCAACAATATTGTAGCATCCTGGATGGTAACGAATATCATAAAAAAAATTGGCCAACTCTAAATGCCAGCCATGGATTTTATCATTTTTAATCTTTGATATCTTACAATTGTCCAGCATATATGCAACTGATCTCTGGTCAGTCAAGATGGTAAAGCATTGAGAAGACAAAAAATGAGACCATTTTCTTATAGCCTCAATCACTGCTGTAGCTTCTTTTTCAACCTATGGATAATGTAATTCATGCCGATTCAACTTTCGAGACATGAACACTACTGGTCGGCCCGACTGATTTAACGTAGCCGAAACCGCAACATCCGAGGCGTCACATTCCACCACAAAAGGCTTGGAATTGTCAGGACAATGTAAAGCAGAATTCATGAGCAGTCACTGCAAACTGCTAAATGCTTTACATGCCTCAGAAGTTAGTGGAAAAGTTTTTGCCTTAATTAAGGGCTGAGCATAGTCTGAGAAACAAGGAATCCACTTGGCATAATATTCAAACATGCCTAATACTCTCTTTAAAGCATTGAAGCTCATAGGTGATTCAAGATCTAGAAGTGGCTGCATCCTAGATTTATCTGTTCGAATCAACCCATGTACTGATTTCATAACCAAGAACAGAAATATTAGTAACTGACAGTATAGATTTTGATTCATTTAAAATAAGGCATATTCTCTTAGCAGCATCTAAAAATCTCTTCACACTTTCATCATGTTCAGTTTGGTCTCTCCCTGCAACAGTAATATTATACAGGTATGGAAATGTAGTATGGAGGTTTTCCTTATCAACAAGTTTGTCTACAGCATGCTGAAAAACCGCCACACCATTAGCTACACCAAAGGGCACACGTGTGAATTGAAATAAGCATCCATTAGCCTCAAAAGCTGTGTACGGTTTGTCATCCTCACATAAAGGCACCTGATAATATGCACTTTTCAAGCCAAATGTTGAGAAAATTCTGTATTGTGCTAATTTATTAACTAGAGATTCGATCTTGGGCAGAGGGTATGCATCAAGGTCAGTATGCAAATTTAAAGTATTGGTGTAATCTACACACATACGTTTCTTACAGCGATCAAGTTCATCTTTTACAACTACTACCTGAGCTCGCCAAGGAAACAGGTAGGCTCAATAATACCTTCTTATAAAAAATAATCCACTTCTTGAGCTATAAACTGCTGATCAATAGCACTATATTTGCGAGATTTAGTCACAATTGGCTTTACATTTGCCTTCATATTAGCAAATAGACGTGGTTTTGAGAGATTTGCTACAGGCAAGCTACAAATATTGGCTTCTGGATCATTAATCCATAGCTCAGGTTTTGGCCAACCATGCAGGTAACAGCAGCATGCTGTTTTTGGAAATCCAAGCCCAAGATGATATCACCACACAGATCTTCGATTGCCTCTAAGCGAGTTCTCTTATAGTGCTTGTCATTTGTGATTATATCTGCATGACAGACACCTCTGACTGGAGCACGTTTAGATGCCATTGTTTAGGTGATACTTCGGGAACTGGGCTTGATATGCAGCTTCAGTCTCAATGCTAATTTGTAATCTATAAAGCTATCTGTACTGGCTGAGTCAGTCACTGCTGTTGCATAATAGTTATTAATCAAATAGGAACTGTAGAAATTGATAAGCAGTCAGGTTCATCAGCAGAAATTGCACACAACTCTCCATGGCCAGTTGCAGCCACAATTATTCGCTTATGCTTTGACTGACATACCTTAGCACAGTGACCTGTCTTGCCACAGGATGTACACTCACTGGTTCGAGCAGGACATTTAGAACGAAAATGTAGAATTCCCCCACAAAACCAACATTTTTTCTTTGTGGTAGCAGCATTAACTGATTCTGTATGTGAAGGGCCAACAGTGTTGCTTACAAAGTGGCAGTTGTCAAATTTCATTGCAGGCAATTCATCAGCAGGTAAAGCAGCAACAACCTGGGTGGCTGCTGTTTGAGCATACTGTTCAGAATTATGCCGAGCAAGCTCAAGTGCCCTTGCAGTCTCATAGGCCTAGCTCAAACTTAGTTCCTGGTTTTCAAGTAACCGCTGATGTATTGTGCCAGATTGGAGACCATTTATGAAGGCATCTTGAACCAGGTCCTCACGGTACTGCTCAGCAGTAACAGCTGTATATTGGCAGTTCTTGCTCAGTTAATGTAGTTGTTATACAAATTCGTCGATGTTCTCTGTTTGCTGTTGTCGTCTTGTGACCAACAGATGACGTGCAAAAATAAAATTGTTCTTTTTTATAAATAGTTTATCCAGGATTCCAACAACTGCATCGAAAGTTACACAATCAGCAATATGTTCATACACGGAAGCAGAGACATAATTTGTTAGACAGCGCAGTTTGTTAGGTGCATTGGATCCACACCCCTCAATGAAGTTGACAAATGTTTTTTCCAGTGGTTGTATTCCTTTTCAGCATCTGGTGCACTAGGATCAATGTTGAGCTTATCTGGACACAGGAGATGATCCAATATGATTGTTGTAGAGTAAATTCTAGTAAATTAAACAGTTTCCCACCATAATTAACAATCTGCAAGCAAAAGAAATAACAATTACCTTAACGTCTAATGTAACATACAAAGCATAATAATACAGCATATATAATATACAACAAGGAGTTAAGTAGAAGCTGGTAAATTTTTTGATATCACACTCCTCTGTAAAGAGAAGTAATAGCTGAATATTATTATAGGGCCTCATTTTTTTTTTTTTTGTGCATCACTATTTGTCCCCATTCGGAGGTGGACACAGACGGACTGAAGATGGGAAATTACAAACATACTACCTCCCTAGTAGAACATTTTACTGTTACACTATGGTAGGTACCATTATGGAGGCTCACTGTATGCTCTCAAATGTCTAAGGCAACTCGAATTGTCGTCCATTCATCAGCAAAAATCTTCTTTTGAAGGTTTCATATACATGCCATACACTATTGACCTCTTACTTTTTTCCATTACATGACCTTTATTTATCTGCTTTCACTACCCTTCTGGAAGAATTTTGGGAAATTATGTCACATCGACTGAATACTTCTATTCGTGTAATATTTTGAGTATAGAAAATTATTTGTATTAAAAATGATTTGGATATGTGTGCTTAGTATATACAGGGTAAGACGTGTTTGTAGTGTAATCCTTGTAAAAATTGGATATAGAGTATTCTACAACTTTATTTTGCAATTGGATATAGGATATTCTACAACTTTATTTTGTAATTGGATATAGAGTATTCTATAACTTTATTTTGCATGGGATTAAAGAGGAGACTAGGCTTATAATTACATGTAGAGTATCAAATTACTTTAACAACACTGCAAACTCATTTTAGGTTTATAAATCTGGACATTTCAGACAAGGGTGAGGTTTTTATACATTATGGTTTCCTTGTAGGATATGCAAAAGATTTTTGTTGTTGTTGTTGTTACCTTAAGCTGTGTGGTCAAATAGCCCGCAGTCCAAAGGAAGGTAACGGTTAGTCCCTTCACACCCGATACGTGTGTATGGGGTGGAGGAGATGTCTGACATGAAAGATATTATTGATGAAGGAGTTTGCCTGTTGTTTGTTTGAGGGTGTAGTGTCTGTTATTATAATGGCAACAAGTGATTTTCTTGTGTTATTGTTGGAAAGTGTAAGTCTGGGTTGTGCTTTGTTGACTTTGTTATTTGTTTTATGACCAAGTGCTTGCAGGTAATTATTTCT
>JAXCGZ010015765.1:0-48257 GCA_037179515.1 Halocaridina rubra | reverse complement strand
TCCTGTAGTAGTACAACCTTAGAATTACAAAGTGAAATAGATCATTTTAAGTCTACAAATATCGACATAACTAGCCTTGAAAAGTGAAACGTGTTTGCAGTCACTGGATTACAAACCTTCACAGACATAAGAATGAACTAAAAAAAAAAAAAAAAAGATGACAAGCCCACTGATATAGCTAAAGCATAACGTCATCCGGACGAACTGCAAAGGATGATGCAAAAAGATTAAGTAATAGGATAGCAATCCCAAACACATAAAGTTGTCTTTTGTTAAAGTCACAAAATAGTAATCTAAGGAGATGTTGCATGATTAAAGTTCATGTGTGTGTGTGTGTGTGTGTGTGTGTGTGTGTGATTACCTAATTGTGATTACCTAATTGTGTTTACGGGAAAGAGCCCAAAGCTCGTATCTTCCCGTCTCCTTATCGGTTCCATTTTATACTTAGTGATACTTATGTGTGTGTGTGTGTGTGTGTGTGTGTGTGTGTGTGTGTGTGTGTGTGTGTGTGTGTGTGTGAATTGGTTTTTATATCAGAGGGAGATAGGTACCAGTAGAAATGCAGGGTCATGTTGGTATATGAAATTAGACTGGGGAGTGAAGAAAAAGTTAGAACACTGCTCTATAGTATGGATGGCCATTTGTGGCACTGCCCTACACGTACCCATATAGGGCATCTCTTGATAAAGTTCAGGCTGTGGTTTGCCCAGTAAATAAGAAAATTAGTTTCGTAAGACGAAAACAACGAAAGGATATACCTTCTAATGTACCGAAGGAAGTCTGCAATAATATAGCAAATGAGCATGGAAGGAGAAAACGTAGAAAGGTCCCAACATATACTGAGACTCTCTTATCAAGCTGAGTTGACAAATACTATCAACTACCTTCTCAACTTTAGAGGATCTTTAACGATAATATTTTATAGGACACTTTCGATGGAGAAACTCAGGGCCTTCTGGGTGGGATTAGAGCAGAGGTTTAAGCAAAGCAATGCTATACGAACTATATGGTGAAGCACTGAGAGATGTGTTAGGTGTGAGCCAGAAGCTGTATACTGGGTTATGAATAGAGGTTATTCTTATAATAAGTTAATGTTGTATAGAAGTATACAAGTATACATAATGCTTCATAAAAATAATTTTGGGAGAAAGAGAATAAGGAGAAGAAAAGAGAGGAAGAAAGAGATGGAGATGGAGAAGTAATGGAGGAATTAGAGAGAGAGAGAGAGAGAGAGAGAGAGAGAGAGAGAGAGAGAGGAGAGAGAGAGAGAGAGAGAGAGGAGAGAGGAGAGAGAGAGGAGAGAAGGAGGAACGAGGATGAAGAGGAGAAGAAAAGAGGTAAGAAAGAACAAATTAGGAGGAAAGATCAAGAAAGAACGGATAAAGACTGAGAAGAGAGAGAGAGAGAGAGAGAGAGAGAGAGAGAGAGAGAGAGAGAGAAGAGAGAGGAGAGAGAGAGAGAGGAGAGAGAGAGGAGAGAGAGAGAGAGAGAGAGAGAGAGAGAGAGAGAGAATCACAACCCCATTTTTTTGGATATTGGATTTGCAGGTCCGCTAAACTATGATGCTTAGTTATAATCTTGAGTTTCCTTTATACGTATAGACAGACATCTAAGTTCTAATTCGAGTGATGAAGACGAGAAAACAACTTTCCTCCTCTGAAACAGAGAAATCGTATAAGACTTCTACGTGGGAAGATCAATGCTTATGGGGTAATAGAGTTCTTGTGTGTGTGTGTGTGTGTGTGTGTGTGTGTGTGGTGTGTGTGTGTGTGGTGTGTGTGTGTGTGTGTGTGTGTGTGTGGTGTGATTACCTAATTGTGATTACCTAATTGCGTTTACGGGAAAGAGCCCAAAGCTCGTATCTTCCCGTCTCCTGATCGCTTCCATTTTATACTTAGTGATACTTATCATACCTGTCCTTAAAACTATGGATTGAGATAGCATTAACTACCTTCTCGCTTAGCCAATTCCAATTATCAACTACTCTTACACTGAAAAAGTATTTCCTTACATCCTGAAAAGAAGTTTTCTTACGAAGCTTCAAACTATGACCTCTAGTTCTAGAGCCAGCCATATCAAAATATCGATCCCTATCCACTCTACCATAACCATGAAGGAATTTAAACACTGTCACCATATCCCCCCTCACTCTTCTAGCTTCGAGTGATGGTAAGTCTAATTCCCTCAGCCTCTCATCATAACTGAGATTGCGTCTTTCTGGCACCAGTTTCGTGGCATGTCTTTGAACTTTTTCAAGCTTAGCTATGTGCTTTTTCAAGTGCGGATTGCCAAAAGGGGGCTGCATATTAGAGTTTTGGCCTCTAATATGCGCCTGAAGGTGTGTGTGTGTGTGTGGTGTGTGTGTGGTGTGTGTGTGTGTGTGTGTGTGTGTGTGAGAGTGAGAGAGAGAGAGAGAGAGAGAGAGAGAGAGAGAGAGAGAGAGAGAGAATAAAAACACCCTGGAAAAGCCCTCCCCTGATACAAAATATTAGGTATATTTCTTTTATGAGCGCGACATCGAAACAAAAAAAAAAAAAAAAAAAAAAAAAAAAAAAAAAAAAAAAACAATCTGGTCCAGACACAAAGGAAACGCTTTAAAAAAGTTAGAAGCTTAAAGACTAGGCAAACATAAAAGGATGATAAAACAATCAATACTACAGGCTGAAAGAATTGTCCAAGTACTAATGTCCTAGAATTATGGCACGATTTGGCTCAGAGATGAGGACAGTTCTGTTTTCTGAAAGATGAAAGGTCATATGAGTTAGGAAAGACATAAGGAGCATATGAGTTCCAGAGTCGGGAATGGAAGGAAAGAGGTAGTCACTGCACAGATCAGTCTGAGAAGTACAAAACTCTACACAGCGCCTGCGTGACGAAGCTGCTTGGCGTGAGTTACGCCAACTCATTGGAACAGTGATGGAAGTAGTACCGATAAAACATACGAGATGACACTTTCCGGCAAAAAGATAGAGGATTGATATTAGAACATTATGTGTAATAAACTTGCTATTATGTGTCTCTTCTGCTTGAGAGAGAGAGAGAGAGAGAGAGAGAGAGAGAGAGAGAGGAGAGAGAGAGAGAGAGAGAGAGAGAGAGAGAGAGAGAGAGAGAGAGAGAGAGAGAGAGAGAGAGAGAGGAGAGAGAGAGGAGAGAGAGAGAGAGAGAGAGAGAGAGAGCGAGGCACCATAAACAAGCCACTGGAAAATAGTGGCATATGAACCAGGAAACCAATTATCAGTAATTAACATGAAAATTATTTAACTGCCCAATTCCAGTTTCAGAAATCTTCTCCACGATCTCAACACTCTCTCTCCCTCTGTACTTCCTTTCATTCACCCTCTCTTCATCTAATCTTCATATTCCCTCCCTCTCAACATCTCCCTTTCCCCTCTCAGTATATCCTCCTTACTTTCTTTCCCCTCTTTAGCTTATCCTCCTCCTGCTTACTTTCATTTCTCATTTTCTTCCTTACTTCTATCTTCATTCTCTTTGGCCTTCCATTTCTCGTTCCTTCCCTCTCATTAACCCTTCATGTTTCCTTCTCAAAAGGCCATTTTCTTCCCACCTCCCTTCAACCCCTACTCTCCTTCTCCCTTTCATCATCAAAGGCTTCCTTTGACTCCTCAATTAGGAACTAAAGGATGTCCTAAGGTCGTCTTGCTGACAACTGTCGAAGATCACGTAAACACATCATATGTAGAAAACCATCAACAAATATATAAAACAAATAAATAAATAATACTTTATATAACTCAGTCATTTATAAATAGGCCTAAGTAGCAAAACAAATAAACAAATTAAAACAAAAAATAAATAAGAATAAATACAAAATATAAACTATTAAGTATATATGTGCGAGTGAGTGCGAGTGTTTACGGGAAGTAGGCAGTACGAATATTTTTAATAGGATCATTTTGACTACCAAAGGGAAAACAGAATACAATAGAGTACCTAAGGTACTAAAGCTGTTTCCTGATATATATATATATATATATATATATATATATATATATATATATATATATATATATATATATATATATATATATATATATATAACTTTAAGGTTTTTTGGACCCAAATAAGAATGTCCATGACAGATCGATGGAGTCTTCCTTCAATTACGGTTTTTTCATTCATACATAAAGTCAATACTATTGCGTATTTGTTACGCATTTCTTATTGCCCCTTCACATCTGACACTCCCCATCTGTTTCTCTACGCTTTCTTCCTCATCATTATTTATCTTATTTCTGCCTTATCCTTAAGCAGGTGCCCGGACTAATTGACGGCAATTTTCTTTGCCCGTCCTGGAGTAACACTCGTAAGTGTATGTGTCATGGCATAGCTTACGAGAGGACTGTATATTTACACAAGTTTCTAAGACAATATTTTCCATATATTATCTTTGAAGAGGGTATTGAGTTTGTTACTCCCATTGAGGTACTGGTATCTTCGCCAGAAATGTTCTTCAACACTGAGGTACTGCGGTCCCTTACTCAGTCACGACTATCTCCTGTTATAACATTTCATCTTACTGGGTTTGTGATATATATATGTGATTACCTAATTGTGTTTACGGGAAAGAGCCCAAAGCTCGTATCTTCCCGTCTCCTGATCGGTTCCATTTTTAGACTTAGTGATACTTATCATACCTGTCCTTAAAACTATGGATTGAGGTAGCATTAACTACCTCCTCGCTTAGCCAATTCCAATTATCAACTACTCTTACACTGAAAAAGTATTTCCTTACATCCTGCAAACAAGTTTTCTTCCGAAGCTTCAAACTATGACCTCTGTGTGTGTGTGTGTGTGTGTGTGTGTGTGTGTGGTGTGTGTGTGTGTGTGTGTGTGTGTGTGTGTGTGTGTGTGTGTGTGTGTGTGTGTGTGCGTGCGTGCGTTTCCACCCCTATTTGCATGGGATCTAATTGTGGCACATCCTGGACAGTTCGATGTTGTTGTTTTAGATTCTTCACCCACGGATGGGTGGAACGGGTCAGGGAGGACCCATAGGGCGGTCGCCAGCCGGCACAGGCCCCCCCCCCCTTGTTAAGACTTTCTTCAGTTACGTTTTTTTTTTCTATGCCTACATCAACATCGAATATATTCTAGATATTCGTTACACATATTTTATAATCCCTGCACATCTGACAAGTCACAACAGTCTCCAACTCTACTACTCTTTACTTTATCTTCTTTGTGCCCTAGTCCGATGAGGGAAGTTTTTTTTTTTTTCTTTGGCTCGCCCTGGTGTCACACTCACAATAGAAATAAGAAAAAAGGCAAAAAGGTGTTCGTCGCTGACAAACTACATCTGTTTATGTAATCTTGACATAAACAAAAGAGATGTCGGATAAACAATAGAACAGCTTATTTATTTATTTATTTATTTATTTTTACATTTAATGCGTCACTGTCTCCCTTTCAAGGTGGACATACACGGACTGGATGCGCTTCCTAGCACCTCACCGTTAACTCTAAAGTGGAATCGTCACATTCTGAGTAGGTGTATATATGTATGTATACCCAATTGATAATTTTACTCTCACCTTTGTACTCTAAGGGTCTAGTTCTGACCTGTTTCAGAGCTTTCAATGCTCGGACTGTTTATTCAGCCTGTCCTTTCCTTTGTTGTGTCACCCTCAGATGGGGATGATGTGTATGAGTATGCATGTATGCATGCATATCGGTGGAAAGGACTAATAACTCTTTTTGATGAAATGAATACCAAACTCTCTCTCTCTCCTAGATATGTAGGACAATGAAGCCCCAGGGGCATTTCTATTGCTCATCTAATTAGCTATGTATATATGAGTATATACATGCATATACCTACTTATTACTCTAACCTGAAAATTGTTATACTATATCTGCACAAATTGTGTGTAGTGGTTCTGTGGTAAAGTGGAAAAATAACTTATACGATAGCACTCAACAAGGGCTATTGAAAATTATTGCTACAAATATTACTCTTAATCAATAATCGCATAGTGCTCTTCTGCCATCAATCAATTGTTACACTATATTTTATTCTTAATTACTTGCTATGATATTTAAAATTAATTGCAAATTCTATTAATATTTGATTTATACATGACCAAATATAGCTTGTAATGTTGAACAACTGCAATATCACAGGGAGTGCCGATGTGCAACTCCCCATGTACAGCTATTTGAATAAAAAAAAAAACATTCCGAGCAGAGTCTTCTACCACTACGCTACGACGGTCCCCGGGTAATGACCCAAGTCTCATAGGAACATTCGTGGGGCTCTTCCTAAAATAATTCTCTCTCTCTCTCGTTACTCATCTGGACTTCTTCGACTCGAACATCAAATTTAGAAGAAAAAAATAACTTAACCCAGAAAAAAGCAATTTGCCCAAATTCCCAAAATAGATCAGGATCTAAAATTAACCCCAACTTCACGGGAACAATATCTCTAGCCCCTCACCTTCCGGATAATAGGTATCCATACCATTCAGGAGATATATCCCCACCACCATCCTCTCTCTCTCTCTCTCTCTCTCTCTCTCTCTCTCACACACACACACACACACACACACACACACACACACACACACAAACCCACAAACAACCTTTCTCCTCTTCGCTGGAACCCGTTTAGTAAGAATTTTCACTTCCTTGTAGTTATCCTCTCCTAATTTTTCATACTCATTCTGCACCTCCTGTCAAGATGACCCCCCTTAGCTTCCCTTCACAAAGAGTCCCTTAAAAATCTTTTCTTTCCCCATGGAAGCCCCTCAGCTCTTCACAAAAAAATCCATAAAAATCTTCCCCTAATCTCATGTTAAGCTCCATCCTCTTCAAATGCGACCCCTTAAAACTCAATCTTCCCATTCTCAAAGTTAATTCCATTAGCAACTGTCATGTTCACAAGAGCTCCTTAATATCTTTTCCCCAATTAAAGCCTCCTTCCCTTCACAATTCACCTCTTCTGCGGCTGCAGACCTCAACCAAAAAGACTCCTTGAGCATACTTCCCCCAAGCTAGACCACTTAACAACGTTTCCCTTTTCCCAAAGTCAAGCCCCTTAGCCACCTTTCCCAATTCTCATGGCAATCCCTTGAACAAAGCTTGCCCTTTCCCCTATTTAGGCCCTCTTAATCTCTCCCTTGCTTCATAATAGTCCCCTAACAACCTCCCCATTTCCCCCAAATTAATTCCTCAAACTCTCTCACCCCCTTTCCTTGCACACCCTCCCTCCTCTTTCACAAAGAACTCCCTTCAACAAGATTTTTGTGTCCCTATGATTATATCACCTAACAACTTTTTGATCTCCCTTCAACAAGATCTTTGTGTACCTATGATAATACCACCTAACAACCTCTCTTTCCCTAGTTAAGTCCCTTAAAGTTTTACCCCTCGCACGTTAAGCCCCAAACAACCTTTACCTTCCTAATGAAGCCCATTAAATACGATTCCTATTTCCCCAAGTAAGGTTCCCATAAACAACCTCTGCCTTTCTTAGAGCCCCTTTCAAACGGTTCCTCTTTTCTTAAGATTAGTCCCTCCCCAGAACAACCTGCCCCATTAACCAAGATTATCTCTCATTCTCCAAGTTAAGCAAATTAAAAACATTCCCCCATTTCTCCAAATAAAGTCCCCTAACAACCTTCCCCTTCAAAGACCTCTTTTATACCTTTTCACCAAGTAATGGTCCCTTCCTTTCATTGTCTATCATTCCCTTAATCACAGGTTTGGAGATTAGTAGATTGCTTATTGGTCATTGCAGTGACTGCTCCCTCCCATCCACCTCCAGACTCAGGAACTCTCTTCCTCCTTCTTTCTTTCCTAATTCTTATGACCTATCTTCCTTTAAAAAGCGGATCGATCATCATCACAGGGCATAATCCTGCCATATTTCTAAGTCCTCAGTACTTCGACTATTCTTTCAGCCTGTCCTTTTCCTGTTGAGTATCATTTACCTCATCTCTGCCTTGTTCTTAACCTTTTACTTTTTTCGCCTTAATGCTTTTTTCGTGCCCGGGCTTTTCTTGATGAGGGCAATATTTTGCCTGTCCTGGCGTCATATTCATAAAAAAAAAAAATTAGTGACGTTTCATCTTTCCCCAAGCCCCCCCCCCCCCCAACGACCTTCCATTTAATAAGCAACCATCTTTCTCCCCTTCACAAAGGAACCCTTTAAACAACGTTTCCCCATTCTCCAAGTCTTCCTAACAACGTTTCCCCATTCTCCAAGTCCTCCTAACAACCTTCCCCATATCTCCACAACTACCTTCTTCCCCTTTCACAAAGCTACGTAGCCCCACATCCCCTTCCCCCTTCTAAAAAGGTAAGCCCCTTCTACCAACCCCCCCACTTCCTCCGTTTGAGAACGTGAATAATATGAAGTTCTCGAGACCAAGGCAACCAATGCTTTGGGTGATGCAACTTTATGAATAAGTGTAGCATGAGAAAGCATTCTCTCTCTCTCTCTCTCTCTCTCTCTCTCTCTCTCTCTCTCTCTCTCTCTCTCCATATGACTGCATGCTGTTCTTGTGCGTGTGTGTGCATATAATTGTGCAGAAGCAAGTATATACGTATTACTTAGAAAGATATAAAGATATGCGTGTATGTATGTATATAAATATGCATGAATAAGAGTAGTGATATATATATGTATATACATGACTGTACAATAGCACGGTATGTGCGTATATACAATAAATACACACACAGGTAGCAATTCTGCAATGTCCTCCTGACCTCGCCAATTAATTATAGTCTATATGAGAAAGAGAAAATAATTATATTTAGGAATGGAAGCCTAAGCATTGCAAGTACACCTGTAAGTATGCATATACGCACGTACATACAAACATGTTAGAGTCATTAACACCCCCCCCCCTTTCTCTCTGTGTCTCGATCTCTCCAATTTCTTCAAATTCTCCACCACCTGTTCTCTCTCTCTCTCTCTCTCTCTCTCTCTCTCTCTCTCTCTCTCTCTCTCTCTCTCTCTCTCTCTCTCTCTCTCTCTCTCTCTCTCTCTCTCTCTCTCTCGTATCCTCACTTATTTTCTCTAAATTTTCATTATGTCTGATATACCTTCATTATTTTATTAGTTTTTATTTTCCTTAAAGTCACTCATTACCTTGGCTTTATCTCCAGATGTGAAGATAAGATATGGTATCCGTGTCACTGAAAAAAAGAGTAATGATCGTTAATATTATTACTATTTTACTATAATTAATATAACTATTATTACTATAATTATTATTATCATTACTAAATATAATCCGATACCATAACGCGGATTACAAATGAAGTTTGTCTAAAAAGGTATAATTATATATTTTGCTCACAATAAATACCTTACACCCAAATATATATACAATAACTACCTATACCGTTTGAGTTTTTACTTCCAATGTAGTTATTATTATTATTATTATATATATATATATATATATATATATATATATATATATATATATATATATATATATATATATATATATATATATATATATATATATCACCTCTTCACTATGATTTCTTGGGAATTAGAAGAAGGGCAGATGGTAGATTTGACTTTCATACAGTAACAAACCCCTTGTCAACTCAGCAAGCTCAATGAGTACACTAGCAACTGCTTATGTAAATGGTGAAACAGTGGTCTTATAAGCTCAAGCTTCGAAAAAGGTATTGACGGCGTACTTGAAGCAATTTTACGCCTGCTGAAACCACGAATAAACACATAACTTATATTCAAGCACGGTACAATTTATATTTAATAATAGTGAAAGTATGGCCAGTCATTTACTGATAACTGAGAAGGAAGAAAGAAATGAAAGAATAACGAAGAGGGAAAGAAGGAGGAGGAGGAGGAGGAGGAGGAGGAGGAGGAGGAGAAAACTATGGTTAATAATGATGATGATGATGATGATAATAATAATAATAATAATAATAATAGTAATAATAATAATAATAATAAGAATAATAATAATAATAATAATAATAATAATAAGAAGAAGAAGAAGAAGAAGAAGAAACGACGGAATAGGAGAAGAAAACTGTAGCGAAGAAGAAAAAGAAGAGGAGGAGGAGGAGAAGGAGAAGAAGAAATTAAAAGAAAGAGTAGGAGGGTTTTAGATCTATTTCACATTAGTCTGAATTAGTGCAACATGACGAAATCGAGTTCCAAATATTCCTAATTTCCAGAGTTCGATTCCCAAGATGGGATTCGCGGTGCGTAGCATCATAGTTGGAGGGGCTTTTTTTTTTTTTTTTTTTTTTTTAATGAGAGGGTATTTGCGCCCTTTACATATTACAACCTGCCAACTCATTAGTTCACGTGAGTACACCGTTTATCATTCAAAGTGTTTATGCGTATTTTGGTTGATAATACTTGAAGGGTATATGGTTAGAGAGAGAATATCAAAGCTCTTAAAAAGATAAAAGTCCATAATATAAACAACAACAACAACAACAACAACAACAATAATAATAATAATAATAATAATAATAATAATAATAATAATAATAATAATAATAATAATGCAAGCATAGCGTAGCAACAAATGGACTGCAAGCACTTGTGAAGTTGGCATACAATGAGCAACAGGGTTATCAGGCTCGAGAGAGAGTAATAATAATAATAATAATAAGACTTTATTTCCAACGTACATTGGGTATTCAAATATGGGTGTACTATTAAAATTTACAAGTAAAATCTTCCTTTAAGAGTAACTTCTTAAGATTATATTTAAAAGTATACACTGAACCAGCATTTTTTAGTTCTCTGGGAAGCTGATTATATAAATGAGGTCCACGAATGTTTATATCTCTTGAGCCAATATCAGTTTTAGACCTTCGTACTAATAAATCTTCCCCTTGACGGGTAGTTAACCCGGTAACTGAGCTTACTGTAGAAAAATTATACAAGCAATCAGGAAGATTGTTTCTTAGTATATTAAAAACAAAGGTACATATATCAAAAACATATTTATCTCTAATCTTTATCCATTCTAGATCTTTTAAAACAGGAGAGATTTGCTCGTATTTTCTTACATTGCCAACAGCCACTCGTGCTGCAAAGTTTTGTAACTTTTGTATTCTTTGTAATTGAGTCTTATTTGTACATCCCCAAACTTTGAGACAGTAATTAATTAAACTCATAGCTAAGGACTGGACAATTATTATACGAGTTGATGTTTCAAATGAGTCTTTTACCCTATTTAGATATATTAGAGTACCCATTACTTTTTTATAAATTTCATCTATATGCATTTCAAAATTCATGTAACGGTCAAAATAGACACCTAGGTTCTTTACCGAGTTCATTGGCTTAATGATATTACCGTTAAAATTTATATGAAGATTGTCATCAACTTCTGATAATAATTGTCTGGATCCGATAAGAATAGATTGGGTTTTAGTTTCATTAAGTAACAGACCATTTTTTAGAAAGTAACGTTTAGCCATATACAAAATTTCTTCTGCTCTACGAATAATATTTTCTAAATCATTAATTTCTCCTTCAATTAAGATTTGAGTATCGTCAGCATATTGAATGACATAACAGTTAGGTAAATATTTTACTAGATCGTTTACATATATTAGAAAAAGTATAGGTCCTAGGATCGATCCCTGAGGGACCCCAAACAATACCTTCTTGCGACTTGAAACTACATCTTTTATTCTGACTGACTGGTAGCGGTTTTTTAAATAGTTCTCGAACCAGCTTGGGTCAATGTTCATTCTTTTGCATTTTTCTAATAAAAGAGAGAGAGAGAGAGAGAGAGAGAGAGAGAGAGAGAGAGAGAGAGAGAGAGAGAGAGAGAGAGAGAGAGAGAGAGAGAGAGAGAGAGAGAGAGAGAGAGAGAGCACAAGACACGATATTAAAAGAGAAAAAATTGCAAATTTGTCTTCTTTGACCAGGAATCGAATCCAAATCATGAAACTAATCCAATTATGTGCACGCACAGCTAATGCGGAGATTGCATTATACGCACGTTGGTCAAGGGGGGGGAGGGGATACGGACGGAGAAGCCAACAAAGCCAATATGACCCATACCCTCAGTCTCACGTGGCTAGCTCACCTTTCTGGGCATATCTTTTTTATTTCATCAGTAACACCGCAGCGGGACGGGCAAAGAAACTCGCCCTCATCAGGGCTGGCCACCAAGAAAACAATGAGCTGAAGAAAAAGTAGCAGCTAAAGGATCAGGCAGTACAAAAAGGGAATTATATACAATAAGAAAAGGACATGCTGAAAGAATAGTTAATTTATGAAGACCTAGATATATAGCAGGATGAGGCACCTAGGTGAAAATAGATGAGCTTTTTGAAGGAAGAAAGACTAATAGAATTAGGGTATATATGCAAGTAAATGTGCAAGGGGGAAAAAATAATGTTGTTTTTGAGCTTTGTTTTACACAGTTTACTGACTGGCTTGTGTCTAGTGTTTCAAACTTGGATACAATGAAGTTATTCAAGCTGTTCACCAACTCCAGGCAATATCTACTGGAAGGCCAAGGAAGCTAGAGCTACTATCACTGCCCTATAGTGCATCGCTAACAAACTGGGCAGAAGTGAATGTTGTTACTGATAATTGGAAGAAGGACTATGACATCATCCTCATTACCTTTGGCTACAGAGCAACAGAAAAACTCTCTCAGGAAAATAAAAATGTTGAGTTACTGATAATTGGAAGATGGACTATGACATCATCCTAATTACCTTTGGCTACAGAGCAATAGAAAAATTCTCTCAGGAAAATAAATACATCATTGCAGAATCATCAGGAAGTGACAGGGAAGCAATGCAAATGCTGCACAAGAGATCACAGAGTGCCGAAGGAAGATTATGAACCCTCAGTTGGTTCATCAGTAGTACTTGCACTGAGGGATGCAGGTTTTAATGCATTAGGAAGCTAGAGCTACTATCACTGCCCATCAGTGCGTCGCTAACAAACTGGGCAGAAGTGAATGTTGTTACTGATAACTGGAATAAGGACTAGAACATCATCGTCATTACCTTTGGCTACAGTGCAACAGAAAAATTCTCTCAGCAAAATAAAAACATCATTGCAGAATCATGCAGGAAGTGACAGAGAAGCAATGCAAATGCTGCACAAGAGATCACAGAGTGCCGAAGGAAGATTGTGAACCCTCAGTTGGTTCATCAGTGGCACTGAGGGATGCAGGTTATAAAGCATTTTCCAAAGCACATGAAATTCGCTGTGACTGCTCAGAATCGCATTTGATTCTGTGCCTGTTGGCTTAATGAGAAGAGGAGGTTTCCTTCACCTCCGCCAAAGTGACGAATTCTGGATCATTGAGCATCCTAATTTTCAAGGTATTGTGTGTCAAAGAGATTGAAGGATACAAAGTATACTACTAAGAAGCGTACCGACTTCAAGCTGCATCGAAATGTTTATGTTTCATTGTTATGTGCGTTTTCAACCAAGGGCTAGGGTGGTCGCCTTCTTGCGAAGGACTTGTTTTAGCAGATGTAATCGTTACCCTGAGTGCATGCCCTTGCTAACCTCAGACTGTGGTGGGGCTCGAACCCTCGACCTAACGACTCAAAAGTCACAAACGCTACCGCTTGAACGATTGCATCTGCGACTTTGAGTCGTCAGGTCGAGGGTTCGCGCCCCACCACGACCTGAGGTTAGCAAGGGCATGCACTCAGGGTAACAATTACATCTGCCAAAACAAGTCATCGCAAGAATGCGACCGTCCTAGCCCTTGTTTGAAAAGGGAGTCTGGCATATGTTACGATGAAAGATTGCACATTTTTAATTATGCCATTAGGTAACATTTGTTCTTGTACCATAATATTTAAACCCCTATTCATATATCACCATTTCTTAAATTACGAGCAGTCAACTGCTTTTATTATCAATTAATCAGTGACATTATCGTTTTTGTTGCTTTGTCTTATGGAGTTCCCAAGAGGGATTTCTGTTCCTTATCCGTCAGAAACTTAAAATACAGTTTTGAAAATCGATTACTTAAAAAAAATAACTCAGTCTGTTTGTCTAATCTCCAGTTTGAGTCCAGTACTAAAATAGTTTTGGAATGTTATCTGAACCACGAAAACATGTCTAAATATAGCTGAGTTCATTGTTCAAATATTTCCAAATGATATATGCAATTTTTCTTTTTTGATAAATGTTTTACTTTCACGCCAGTGTGAAATGGAAAAAAAAAATTTAAACATCAAAAACAGTAATTCCAATGATTAACTCGTGTCTGAAGAATGGGTGAAATAGCTAACTTTGCCAAACCAAACCTAGCCTCTCATTTTCTTGAGATATTCCTCATTAGCCGTGTATAAGCAAGCGTTTACCTTCTGTTTATTAAAAGAGCTAAATCACAGTTTGAATGCCTATTCTCTCTCCTGAGCTCTTGATCAATCTGTTCTATAATTGCTATGATATTTCCATAGGTGACATCATTATGCCTACTGAGGAGTGTGGGGGGGGTAGGAAAATGACAAAGCTGGCCCTCTCACGATTAAGACATTGTACACCTCCGATAGAGTGGGAGAGAGAGGGAGAGGGGGAGAAGAAATGTTGAAACTTTGAATATTTCTGGAGTAGTTGTGGTAGTAGATATACTCGTAATTCTTGATAAATATCCGGCAGTTGAATCAATAATAATAATAGGCTGTGGCACTCCAGCAGTGCCATAGAGCAAAGAAATCCCCTTGATGTTTCTTTTTTTTATGTCAGCTACCCCCCAATTGGGGGAGACAGCCAAGGTAGATAGATAGTAATAACGTGATCGGTTTTCTGTCAAGGACTCCCTTTTTTATATTAAGGGATATAGAGCCGTGCCTTCTTGCGAAGGACTTTGATTTTGGCAAATGCGACTGTTATCCTGAGTAAATCCCCTTTTTAACCTCAGACCATGGCAGGCCTCGAATCCGTAACTTTAGTTGGTTCAATTAGATATGTTGAGTTCAATTCCGAACGGTAAAACAATAATATGAACAATAATAACTGTCCTGAAGCTCTCACTAAAAAATACACTGATATCTACTTATAGTAGTAGTAGGTTGGCTCATGGCATCAGCCGCCCATTGCGATACTACAGCTGAAGGTTTTTTGAACTTAAATAGGTCTGTCCAGGACAGTTCGATGTTAAGTCTTCCTTCAGTTACGGTTCTTTTTCTATGCCTACAGCTACACTGAATATTCTTGGATATTCATTACACATCTTTTATTATCCCTTCACATCTGACAAGTCATTACGCTCCCCATCTCTGTTTCTCTTTACTTATGTATTCTTCGTGGCCAGGCCCGATGAGGGCTGTTTTATTTTATTATTTTTGGCCCGTCCTGGTGTCACAATCACAAAAAAAATAAATAAATAAATAAATAAAATAAAATAAAAAGGATGCCAGTATAGTGTGTGATGTAACAACTGACTCTGATCTACGCCATTTTAGCCTGCGATATACCGGCCGAATATGATCTACATTAGAAAATTAGATATGCGGAGATAGTAATACGTTAAATTAGATTAAGATAGATTGTAAACTACAGTAGGATTATGTTGGCAGACCATATGCTAAAGCAAAAACATACTGGTAGATCACGCGCTATAGTAGCACCTATAGAATATTCGTTACACATGCATTATTATCCCTTCACATCTGACAAGTCACAACACTCCCCATCTCTGTTCCTCTTTTTGTTTTCTTCGTGCCAGGCTTGATGAGGGTAAATTTTATTTATTTATTATTTTTTTTTTGGCCCGCCGTCCTGGTGTCAATCATAAAAGAAAAGTATATATTTGTAGTCACCGTGGCTCAAGCGGTAGCGTCCGCGACTCTGAGGCGTCAGGTCGAGGGTTCGCGCCCCATCACGATCTGAGGTTAGCAAGGGCATGCACTCAGGGTAACGATTACATCTGCCAAAACAAGTCCCTTCGCAAGAAGGCAACCGTCTTAGCCCTTGGTAGATAATTTCTTTATCTTAAATGAAACGAGTGACATCACAAAACGAGACAAAAAAATTAAATTCAGCCTTAAAAAAACTATTATATATAACAGATAAGATCATATGTTAAAGCTCTATATTAAAAAACCCGAATAAATAATTACAGAAAATATACAAATAATAGAAGAATACTTAATTATTATTACTATTATTATTATTAATACCAAGCACAAAGACATTAGCATTATTTACTGTCAAAGCGGGCATAGTCTTTATATATAAGTTATTTGTAGCATATACAATAATAATTAAAAATTTCCCTCAGATAATAATATCATAAATTTTATTCATTAATGAAATGAAATTTAACGGAATATGCAGTCTCTTTCTTCCTTGTTATGTCTCTATGTTTGCAGTGTAAATATTTAAACTACATACGAGACATGCACAGTAGTGGTCACCGTGGTTCAAGCGGCAGCATCCGCGACTCTGAGGCGTCAGGTCGAGGGTTCGCGCCCCGTCACGGTCTGAGGTTAGCAAGGGAATGCACTCAGGGTAGAGATTACACCTGTCAGTCCTTCGAAAGAAGGCAACCGTCCTAGCCCTTGGTGGAAAAGAGAGTCCGTGACGTAAAACAGGAACAACAACAACAAGACATGCACGGTGGAGGGAGGAGAGGAGTACGCGATTTCAGGGTTCTAGAATATAAACCCTCCAATTCCGGGGTTCTGGAATCTAACCCCCCCCCAAAAAAAGCATATAAAACTATCAACCATAAGGCAAAATATCTTGCAAAAAAAGAATGCTGAGGAGTCTAACATCTTAATCTGGAATCACCCTCAGTTGAAAATATGAGCTACAAATGAGATGCAACAGCCCATAAATGCTCAATGTTACAACAGTTGTTCGGTCCAAAAGTATACAAATTTTTGCAGTGTAACACAGGTATGGCAAAAGACAAAATTCTTGAGGATTTTTATGAGACTCGCGGCATGCATAAGACTAGGCTAAAAAATGCGTGGTAAGTGACAGAGTAAAGTTATGCTTTAATGTACTAAATATATAAATATATTTACAGTTGTGCTTTGTGACTATTCTTACGAATTACTTAAAACGCTTAAACGATGTACCACATATTATTATGTTTTATCAGAGTATACTTCGTTCTAAAGTTAACTACTTATATGAAATTTATTGTATATAGGCATACTTATATGTGAGACTGTAAAATGACCCTTTTATGCAAATAAAGTGGTGCCTGTAAGCACATGTTCATATGCAATGCTTTGAAGCCAATTAAAAACAACACCTATGTAAGTAGGAAAATGTACATACATACATATACATGACCCCATTCACCCTTGTAAGGGGGATAGTCGAGCAAGAAACACGCATTCAACATGATTCACACATACCTCAATTGCTCCTCTTAGCTTCTTGGGGATAAAGGGTTGCCACATGCCCCCTCTACCACCCTGCTTGGGTCATCCACAAGGTAGGCAGGCAAGGATATTCTACAGTGAGGGCCAACAGCTGCCGCTGGTTTTCCCCCCACCGCTTCATCACATGGCAACTCCCCTCACACCCGTCCATCACAGTTCGCTAAACTAGCAGGTATGAGAAATCCCTTTGGCTATGTACACAATATTCCTTCACTCATTCCTATTTCTTGCACCTTCTCTTCCCTGCTCCAATGACATTCCACGTACATCCTATGACTTCCTCCTTCCAACCATTCATCTCATTCTAGGTCTTACTCTTGACGCAACTCCATCCACTTCTGCAATACACTCTTTTCGTTATTCATTCATCACCCATCAATTCCATTTGTCCAAACCAACTCAGTGCTCTGATTTAACCAATCCGATAGCCTTCTTTAAACACCCGTTCGGAGCCTCATCTCCTCATTTATTACTCTATCTATTCTAGATACACCAATCATACTTCTCAAGCACCTCATTTCCATTACATTCAACTTTTTTTTTCATCCTTCCTTGCATTCCATGTCTCTGTTCCATACAATGATGTCAGCACTATTATATTTTCATATATTCTTCTTTTTGCATTCATTCTCAAATACCTATTTCTCTTAACTCTTTTCAATCCACCTAGACATTTATTCACTTCATTCACTATATGACGTACTTCCACATCCACTCGTCCATTCCTTGACTCCAGATACCTAAAACTTTCAACTTCTTCAAGTAACTCCCCACTCACACCATTCAATCTCTCAACATTAACCATGACTTTACTTTTACCAATATTCACAAGCAACTTCCTTCTTTCACACACACTAACAAACTCAAGTCACCAAACGATTCAGTTAGTTCTCAGTATCAGCCACCAGTGGTGTCATCCGCGAATAGCAATTGATTCAATTTCCACAAACTTCCATACTCACCCACTACTTCCAAGCTTCTATCTCATACTCATTCATATACTTACCACTTCATCCATATACACAAAACAATGACGATGACATTATACAACCTTGACTTAACCCAACATTCACCTCAAACCAATCACTCACACCATTTCCGACTTTCACACAAGCTCTACTATTCATGTAAAAACTCTTCACCGCATTCAGTAAACTTCAGCTTGTTCCATACAGTCGCAACACACTCCACAATGCCTATTCCTTTTCACTGTTCTAAATCAATCAATCTCTCAGCACCTTTCATAGTCTCTCAATTAACATTTTTCCATAAACCTTACCAACTACACTCAAAAAACTATTTCCTCAAAACTACTACAGTACACTCGTGATTATCGCCTTTTCCTTTATAAAGTGGAACTACACGAGCACTCTTCCAATTAAATGGGATTCTCCCTTTCCTAAAACATACCTTCAACAACCTATCCATCCATTACACTAATGCCTCCCTACCTTTGTTATTGCACACACAATAATAATAATAATAATAATAATAATAATAATAATAATAATAATAATAATAATAATAATATTGTAAATTTTTAGAAGAGGGAATTATTCTTTTACAATAATAAAACCAATTTTTTTTGATAGTTTTGGAAGTGAAATAAACGAATCTAAACTAAATTTATGGATTAAAAAAAAAATATTTGGTGCGACCTAACCTAACCCAACCTATCCAAGGGGAATGCATCTGGCTTGACCGGGGCTTCGCCTCCAGATCCCCATAGGGTTATATTTTCCCTAACCGGGGGGCTACGCCCCCAACCCCCTTAGGAAAACAGTGTTTTTTGTGCCAGAAATGAAGTTCAGATCCGTTTATTTCACAACGATAACTATCAGAAAAATGAGGTTTTATTATTGTAACTTAATAATCCCCTCTTCTAAAATAAGACCAATAATAATAATAATAATACTAATAATAGAGGTCTCCGATTCGACTCCAGAGAGACAAGGATAACGAGGTCAGAGCATCTTGAGTATTAGTTTCTATCAACTCGGTAGATGCTGTGAATACAATATTAGAAAAGTAGCCACCGAGGTAAAAAGTCTTAAGACCTAAGGATTTGATAAAAGACAAATTTTTACGTCCCGCAGATGGCACAAAAAAAAAATGAAATTTCTTTACATCAAAGTTACAGTCAGACAAGTTGAACTCTTCAGGATGATAAAGCTACAAGATTTATTATTATTATTATTTCGTACAAAATGACACTGAATCAGTAAAAGTTTTAATATATTTAAGTTATATATTCAAACTTGAAACCATACCATTTCATCATTCCCCACCAAACAAAATGTAAAGCATCCACAGGGAAGAAAAAAAAAAGGGGGCAGAAGACTCAAAATGGAAGGAAAAGGCATGCGAAAGGCTGGAAGAAAAGCAAACGAAGAAACAAGGAGAGAAGACATGGAAGGAGTCCATCTTCAAGACCATTATCTAGAGACTACGTAAATTCACACACATACATGCATACACGACTGACAAGAACATACATACAAACACACACACAGGCAACTGCGAAACGGCATTCAAGACGAGTTCATGATTTACCTTTTTCAACGTCGATTTAAATGTCCACGCTACTTCATCTTTACGAATTTAAATACACATCCATGAATGACGTCCAAATATTACATTGAGCAATGTTACAAACCAGTTGTAAGAAAACCTCTGGTCTCTGTTCGGTAAGAAATGTGCATCACAAATCCCGCACGGGTACAGCCGAATATATCCTCCTCCTTCCACAGTCTCCACACTACTGATAGAAGTTGTACTTGTTGAGGTGCGTATTTGGTTGGGGACTTCGCGGCGAGTCGGACGAAGAGCTGCCTATTCTTCCAACAGTGTTGTCAATGCACGCAACACAGATCTCTAGCTTCTTCTTCCTTTTTCTGTGATATTTCCTTCTTTACCTAGCACATATATTCCCATAATTCCGCTTCTATAAATGTATTTTTACGCAAATCCACGGCAAACCTGCGATAATCTGTGGGAATGTCGAAGAACTTCCCACAAGTTGGCAACACACTCCTCCATACAATCTACAATCTCACGTAACTCCCTTTCACTCGCTAATTCTCTTGTTACTACCTAATGACGACTTCTCGTACCCCCCTCCTACCAACAGCCCCCCCCCCCGAGGTCGTCTTTGACATTCTTTGTGGGATCTTTTTTACGACAGCCCTACCCTCCTCCTCCCCCCCCTCCTTCTTCAGAGCAATGTTACAATTTTATATAAGACATTATTTATATCATGTGATAATTTCTGTCATTTATAACACCAAAATTTCTTCTCACTTTCCTGTAACTTCGAGATCGTCACCGTGATGAAAAATGGATGCAAAAAACGTATACAGGGCAGTAACAAAAGATATCTCATCATGTCTACTACAAAAGTATTAATTAGATTTTTCCAATTCTATATAACTTCTCAAATAATAATAATAATAATAATAATAATAATAATAATAATAATAATAATAATAATAATAATAATCGAACGTGACTTGAAAATCTAACACTATAAATAAAAAATATATTTACACATTATGCCAATAGTCGAAATATTTTGACAAGTCACGAAGTGCAGTGAGTTTGCACGACTAAGCCACCCCCAACCCACACACCATTCCTGCCTACTCCCCCCCCAACTCCTGGAATGCTGCGTCACTAAGGTTGAACTTAGACAATCTGTTCCTGCCACTACGAGGAAAGGACACACTATCCAATAAAAATGGCTGGTTAAGAATCTGGCAATATGCAAAATAAATCTTATGATGAGAGTTAAACATTAAAAGGAAAGGTGGTAAAAAAAGGAAAAAAAGTATCACTTTTCTTGCACACCTGTGAGCTGAAGGCCGACCATCGGCGAAGCCCATGACACAGCATTTTTAGCAAAACGTCATATTATATCTCGTCTAATATACCTCCTCCACATCTCCCTCCTCCCCCCTCACCTTTTCCTCCTCATGAAGGTCAACTACCAAGTCCAGAGGCTTTTGCGGGAAAAAATAAATATATATAAGATAAATAAATTAGGGAATATTATTTACATGTGAATAATAATAACAACAACAATAATAATAATAATAATAATAATAATAATAATAATAATAATGTCAGGTAAAGATTAATGACCCCCGAATATTATTAGGTAAGGTTAGGTTAGGTGAGGCATTAACCTATCCTAACCTAACTTAATCTAACCTCACCTTGCCTAACAATTAATGCTGTTAATATTCTGGGGGCTGCTCAACTTTATATGGTCAAAAATTTGAATTTATAATATTGATCTTGACTTGGTAACCATGAAATTCAATCCCTATTTCATTCGTAACGAAGTCAAAATGTTATACAGTCCGTGTGAGCAAAATTGTCATAAAGTCACTTAAAATATATGAGAGCAAATAGGCTGGATTTTCTCATATAACAAATTATTTATGTTTACAATGGAGAGTAAAAAGGACAGCATTCTCATCCTTTATCAGAGCCCGAGCTCAGATAAAGGATGAGATACTGTTCCACATATGCTCCACACATCAAAGAATCATCAAGCAGGACTACCACACACGTGAATCGACAAAATTTTCTTCTTATTCCCAAGAAAAGCTAAAAGATTCCTCTTGACACGCTGATATTGGTACCTCGTTGGTGAAAGCTAAACACTGTTCACTGTGATAATGACAGGAGGTACTACAACACCTCTTCCAAGCAATGACCTGGTGGGATCTGTACTTCTAGAACTACATATTTTACCTAATTTGCTGCTGGCACTAACAGTCATAAAGCACTTTATAATGAAAAAATTTACCAGTTGATTGCCATCACACTGCCTACCATACAAAACTCAGGTTCATCTTTTGTGTTCAATCAAGATTAGTAGAAATTATATATATATATATATATATATATATATATATATATATATATATATATATATATATATATATATATATATATATATATATATATATATATATATATATATAAGCTCCCATAATTACGAACAATCAAGTTACAAACATTCACAGATACGAACAAAAGCCTACCCATTAAATATCCATGTATTAATGTACATATTATTGCACTGTACTGTACAGTATTATTATATTATTAATAAAGTATTAAAATTCATTAATACTGTATGTGTAATGTTTCATGTAGAAGATGAGTGTCTTTAGCCAAAGTACTGTACAGTAGTGCATATGTATGTACTGTACATTACTTTTTTTTTAACTGAACACAACTTACAAACAATTCTACTTACAAACGGACTTCTGGAATCTAACTCGTTCGCAAAGTTGGTAGTATATATATATATATATATATATATATATATATATATATATATATATATATATATATATATATATATATATATATATATATATATATATAAAACACAGGGATCCCTGTAGAACATAGTTTTGCAAAACGTCATTTCGATTTTACGTCGGAGGCCAATAAATACTTAACAAACTATTAATAAATAAATTTTTCAACCTACCTGGCTGGTGCGGTAAATTCAAACAACACGCACTGAACAGTTTGTGAGCGTGGCAGATGAATATAAAGTTAATGGCTTTATTTATTTATATGTTTAAGTATTTGGTTATATTGAAGGATTAGATTGAATTTAAAAAAAAATACCAAACACATAGCCATAAATACAATTTTATGCGAAAAAATTGTTAAGCGTAGTGTAAGAATACGGCATCACATGGCATTAGCCTCACGAATGTGAGGCCAGCGCGTTACCACTGTAATAGCCAGGAGGCAAAAACAAGTGTTCTGACTTAAAGTCAAAATCCGACTTAAGTCAGCTATCAGGAACGGAGCCCTGACGTAAAGTGGGGACCCCCAGTATATATATAAAATCAACACTTGCTTCTTATAGGAGGAGAAATGACCCGGTAATTCTGAATCTCACTAAAGCACTAATCCCTCATCAATATCTGCATTCAAGGCTACAAACACTGAACTGAAGATCCACACTCAAAAGAACAATGGGATACTCAGTATGACAATGGGTTACAGCAGTGCAGCAATACAATATATTGTTAGGTAAAGCTTCAACATGGATGCTCAACAAAGAAGCTACTAGAGGGCCGAGCAGCTAAACAGAAGACCAAGATATGTATTTTGGATAATAGGTGTACTGGTGAAAAGATAGTTGGCCAACAAATCAAGCACAAAATGATGCTATAGGGTGGAAAGGCACTGACCCTAATGATATGCACGTAGTCTGTCCTTTTAAGGAAAAAACTTTTTCTACTGTCGCTACTCAAGGTAGAATCAATTGCAATGGGTAAGGATATCCAATCTTGCTGCCTATTACAGATAACATTTTCACAAAGACAGCTTCCACCTCTGGGTCATTTATATGACTTTAGAGTTTTCTAAGAATTTACACACTTCTCCAGAACAGGCCCTATAAACAGGCCTGTGTGTGTGAAGAGTACGACTAATGTCCACTAATCAAATGAGCATAATAAGCAATTATATTAATTACATGGTACCAACTGCCAAAGTACATTGGTTTTAAGGATCATCACAAGTGATCCTCGAAAAAATATCAAATGGCCCCCTCTAACAAAGAGCTGGTGATGCTACCTTAAAATACTGAATATCAAGTATGGGAGACAAATAATGGCATCTCCACCAACATATATATATTAATAATAAAAAAAATTTAACTTTGGTATGTAACCAGTCCTAAGGACACTTTTTCTTTATTCATGTAAATGCCTCAAGATTTGAAGTTTAGTAAAAGAAGAAGATAAATAACTACCACCAAGTCATCATTTCCAATTCATGTCATCATATGGTTGGCTCTTATATCTTATATAATTTCTCTAAAACTGCCCCATATTCCTTTCAGTCATTTATAGCTTATTGTTCTAAGTCTGATACATTAAACACTAAAGGAAACTTTTAGTATCAAATTCAAATAAACCTCCAGTACATGAGTCACCCCTGCATGACAAATGTGTTATGAACTCCATACGAACAAATAAAGAGAAATTTCTCAAGACTAAAAGGGTGTTACTAAGCAACGGTCAAAAGTAGCAACATCACTGCATCATAATACTCCTCTGCATAAAGACCAAAATTCTTGATATAGGACATTATCAGGTGCATTACCATACCAAAAGACCTTAAAGTACAAATAAAGATTACTCTTAAATGATATGACGTCACACCATTATCATTTACTATGCCAAGCAACTATAAGAAGAGCACAAGTACTTTGATGGAAGAACCAAACAAATATTCACAAAATTCTGAGTTACCATAATTTCTATCTCTTCACACCATTAGCAATTTACCCTCTCATTACGGTTATTGAATGAATATCCTCCTACACAATATATGAAGTCTCTTGGCAGTTTTCCCAATGATAAAGCAATATTTAACAATTGCCTTGTTGCTGAGCTACCATCTGCCGTGTGAATGACTGCTACTTCACATTACATCTCCTTACACTTCATTTATTTTGTCTTAAAATAGAAGCTGTATATCTTATAGGAGACATTAAAAATACTACACTGGAATTTTTATATCATTTGCTATCAAGTTTTCAAATAATTATATAGGCATTATTATTATTATTATTATTATTATTATTATTATTATTATTATTATTATTATTATTATTATTATTATTATTATTATACATAATTATTATTATTCCACAGGAATATACTTCTATACAAATTTGCATATTAGTTTTTTCATCTATTCATAGAAGGTTATAAAATAAGACGAATCCCTTAAATAGACGGAGAATCCCATTTCTTCTATATTCATAACTTAATATTGTATTCCTAAAATACACATATACTGTACTACAAAATGAAAAGACAGAGGCTAAGCACTCTCTGAATATTAATTTTTTCTGAAAATCATTTTGCTTAGTACTACATGATAATAATATTTGGCTGGAGTGAACCATTTTTCCATTTCATAGTTAGCAGTATAAAATCTTAAAAAAGCACAATAGCTAACAATATTCGTAACTGGTTCTTAACTGGTACGCAAAACAGTCACAGGCTACATAATCATTCGCAATACACATGTACAGTATACTCTTTTCCAAGTCATCTCTAAATCTGAAAATCAATCCTTTTCATAATAGTTCTTCGGCCAGAGCTTAAAAGTATTAGATTCCCAACAAAAGCTTTGAAAATATATTAGCATACTTCATGGTTCAATGGGTTAGATAGTGGGCTGCTTAACAAGATTTAATTCTGAGACTACTTCAATCAGCGATAGGGAAAAACTAAAATAGAATTTAATTCAATCTTGTTAAGGATGAGACAGGAACAAAAGTGGAAGTATTCACATCCCTACCAATGCATGACACGCAAGCTGCACCACACACAACTATAATCGCCATCAACAGGGAGCTCTAGGGGAAAGTCCAGGATCAGCAGCGGCTTTCCACAGAGACTCCAGGCTGTTCATGAGGCTTAAGGATCAACAATAACATCAACAACAAGCAAGCACACTTTAATGTGTCACAATCAGAGGTGGACAAGGGCATGTTGGTGCTGAGGCATTAAGGCAGGATAGCCTTCCTAACACCTAAAACAGGGATCGATCCCGAGTTAGTCACTTTTCAAATTGTTGTCACAGCCCCCGTGCAAGCTTAACAATGAACACAACAAAGTAAAGGATTATCTTTTGCAAAACTACGGAATCATTAGTAGATGCATGAGGAAAAGGCATGCATGTATCTATCATGTAGCTCTGCACATGAAACTATACTAACTGCTACTGTCCTCTATACCTTCTCTGAAAAAGACATCCTTTGTAAGTTTCCTTTTCTGGAGTTAAATTAAATGTATTAATTAATATAACCAGGGAACTTAACAGTTGTTAATTCTTACATTTAATGGAATAACCATAAAAAAAATAATTTAATACTATATATCACTACAACTATTGTGGCTTCTATACATTTATAAGGAAATAACAAAATTTTCTAGCAATTCACCAGTGTGCTTCTTTATTACTCTATTACATACGATACTATTAATCAAAGATCGATGAGTCCGTATTCAAAGTGATGTGCTTCTTTCAACTTTGCATCACATTCCAAATTGGTAAGCATTCAAGAAATTTGGAAATCAAGCAAACATCGAATACTGGTATACTGTACTGTATAAGGAATCTCGCATAAATTGCAATACCCATACAGTAATATATACTGCAGATATTGATGAGGGATTAGTGCTCTAGTGAGATTCAGAATCACTGGGTCATTTCTCCTATAAGAGGCAAGTGTTGATTTTATATATATATATATATATAAAGGGGGTCCCCACTTTGAGTCAGGGTTTCGACTTAAGTTGGAGCATACCTATAATTCGAACATATATATATATATATATATATATATATATATATATATATATATATATATATATATATATATATATATATATATATATATATATATATATATATATATATATATATATATATATACCTAGTTCGCTTTTTACGCGTGTTTATAATCTGCAAAATTGGAATAACGCCCCTAAAAAATAATAGTAAAATAATAAGAAATTTGCGAATAATGCCCATGCAAAAAAAGAAAAACAAAATAATTTTAGTAAATAATCGACCACCTCGGAGGTACTTTTCCACCATGCTCCTCCTCTTCTACCACTTAATGCGATCGAATATGAAGAATATAATGGAAAAAAAGCATTAAGAACAAACAGCAAACAAACTTGCGATATAATAATGTCAGAGAAATAGCGTGCGAGGGTGCACCAGCTGCTACGGAGGCGGCAAAACGTTTGCAGATAAAGGTTCAGTCTTCCGCATCCTCCTCCTCTTCTACCACTTAATGCGATCGGATATTATGAAGAGAATTGAAAAAAAGCATTAAGAACAAACAGCAAACAAACTTGCGATATAATATCGTCAGGGAAATAGCGTGCGAGGGTGCATCAGCTGATACGGAGGCAGCAAAACGTTTGCAGATGGAGGTTCGTTCTTATTGCGATAGGATATTATGAAGAGAATGGAAAAAAAGCATTAAGAACAAACAGCAAACAAACTTGCAATATAATATCGTCAGGGAAATAGCGTGCGAGGGTGCATCAGCTGATACGGAGGCGGCAAAATGTTTGCAGATAGAGGTTCGTTCTCCTGTATCCTCCTCCTCTTCCACCGCTTAATGCGATCGGATATTAAGAAGAGAATGAAAAAAAAAAGCATTAAGAACAAACAGCAAACAAATTTGTGATATAATATTGTCAGGGAAATAGCGTGCAAAGGTGCATCAGCTGATACGGAGGCGGCAAAGCGTTTGCATCCTCGTGCTAACCACCACCATGCACGTCCCAGTGTATGCCTGTTGTCCACCGCATAATAAAGTGCATTAATTTGTTGACGGTACAGTAAATTTGTATATCTTTTATACTGTGCACTATTTGCATGTAAAACATATTTTATAAGTACATAACAAAGCAGAAATACCTGTAAATAACTACAGGTCTTTCTGCTTTGTTATGAACTTATAAAATATGTTTTACTTATCTTATATCTTTGGTATAGTGTCCATGTACGGTTGTGAAACGTATCTAGCCCATTATCATTGTTTCTTATGGAAAATTACTCATTACATTACGTGAAAAATACAATACGCGGCACTTCTGAGAACGTATCTTCGTGTTATTCTAAGAACTAGGTGTACTTCTAATCATAACAGTGATGATGACAATAATGATATTGATAATAATAATAATAATAACAATAATGACTTCATTATATCATCGTAGCAGATGATACCTCCTGCAATATCTACAGTCAGATGCTTGTAGCTACTTCTAAATTATAAAATGAAACATTCTTACAAAACTCGAAAATACAATGATATATCTGCTCTTCAATTTTACTAATCTGTTTATCTAAAACTGGAACGAATGAATATGTCCTATCCAACAAAACATGACTAAAGAAATCAAATGTATAATGATACTATAACTCTATACGTAAACATCATTAATATATCAACTTTGAGCATCAAGTACACAAAGCCCTTAAAGTTTAGTCCTAAAACACTTTAATGAGTACTCACAAAAAGGTTATATAAAAGGAGACGTGGATAATCTAAAATTTGAACAAAACAAAAAAGACCATGAAAAAAATAAAAAATGTGAAACAAATATTTCCTAGTGACCAATACTTCACTATAGTGGTCAAAGCTGGTTGGAAGAGACAATTCAATAGGTGTTAATATTTCCCCAGTTAGGTAATCACTATACAGTACTCATATAATGTGAATACTGTATAGCAAGAGATGACATCACAGCATACGTACTTCATCAAAATTCAAGAGCCTACATAGTCATTTCGCCTGAATACAAATACTGCCGTAATACACACACAAAGCCAGATATAACAGTACAGCATATAAAACATGCTCCAATAGTATACCAAAAACACATTACACGCTAACACTATCTCCGTCAAGCTCTTTTTAATTTATCCAACTAATGATAATTTTTCTATCTCTTTTATAATTTGAGACCTATGCTTCATTACAAGAGTCACTCAATCACATTCTTAGAAGCCATAATGAGGGCTAATTTAAAGCAAAAAGCAAAAAAAATCTCGAAATCTACAACGAATGAACAAGCGAACTTCACCATGTGGGCACCAATGCAGAACTAAGAGCAATCATGCGGTCGCCCGGGTGGACATGGTTTCGACGTGCGTTCGTACCTCAAGGATTGTTAACGGGTCAATAAAAAATTTGTTCGAAAATTGTATTTGTAAGTTGATTTGTTCATGGTTGGGGGCGTTCGTAAGTGCAGGTTCCACTGTATAACATAGAAGGCTGTAAAGGGTTACATTTCATTTAATATAACAAGTCAAATGGGGCTGTAATCTTTGCATATTACTAAAAATTAAAATATCACCAGTCCTTTTCGAAAGCTGGAACATTTTTGGTATAAGTGACAAAAGTTTTCAAAAAGGTACTGCTCATTTCCTGACTTTAACCGACACCTGCATGTGAGCCATATGCTGGCCTTTTATTTCCCATTTAGGACATAATTAAAAAAAAAAAAATCTATATATATATGATCAAAATTGATAGTTGTAGCCCTCTGCTGACTATAATGGATAATGAAACTGTTCAGGTCCTTTGTAATACACCAAACATCCATAACTGCATCCTAAAGAAACAGGATTTGCATAGGAAATCCAGCTCTGGAATGTAATGCCCCTGCTGCTTAATACATGAGAGAATATAAGAACATAACTATGGTTTCATTCAGCCATTCATATAATTTTATGCAAATTCTAAATTGTCAAGTTTGAATTGCGATGAGGGGCCCAATGCAAAAATAAATTGAAGTTTAACTCCAATAAACTATCCAAATACAGGGGGTCCCCACTTTACGTCAGGGTTCCATTCCAGGCAGTTGATTTAAAGTGGATTTTGACTTAAGTTAGAACACACCTATAATTCGAACCTAGGTCTGAGGAGACTGGGGCAGGTGAGTCTGGAGAGGCAAAAAGAACACACAGTCCATTATCTATAGAAATAATCTAAGTTTTCAATGTAAGATATAGTAAAACTACACTGCATGTACACTATACTAAATATAAAAATATTGAAGTACTACAATAGTACAAATCTGTACAGTACAATATGTCTTACCTTTCCTCTCATATCTCCATTTATTGCTAATGCTCTACTTTCGTGTCATAATTATCATTAATTTTAGCATTACTACAATTGTTATTATCATTACTATTATTATTATTATTATTATCTGTTCACTTGTTAGCTATACAGTATTTCTGTTCACTGTAAGTGTTTGTATTACCCTCTTACTTATTTGTTGAATTACATGTCTACTTATAAGTGGAAAATGGCATTGCAAGGGAAGGTAGCCCCCCTCTCTAATTATTTCTGCTAACACATCGGGAAACTCTTATGTTGCTTTCTCATCACCTCTAGTTAGCACTTTCACCTTGCATCCATAGGTTATGCAAATTAGCATGAGTCTTAAAATGATTAAACCATCCCCTACTGGCCACAAACTCTTCACTTTCACTCCCTTTTCCGAGCGTTTTACTATGTCAACTTTAATTTCCTTGGGGATAGCTAGTCTTTTCTTCGTAGCACTGCCATCATACCAATCACCACTACGCTTGGGAGACATAATAAAATTAGTAACGAGTGAAACGAACAAGAGCAAACAAAAAGAAGACACAATATTGTTGGTGAGAGTAAACTGAGCTGTGCTTCTTCTTCTGCTTCAAATGCCATGTGATGCCAGATTTTTACATGATGTCCAACAAACTATTTCAAATAAAATCGTATTGATGGCTGTTTAGGATTTTTTTTTAAATTCAATATATCCCTTCAATATAACCACATAAATAAACAAACCCATTATCTTGATAAATACGAACATAGCTGTGCTACCAGCTGTGTATTCGTGCGTATTTTGAATAAAATCGTATTTACAGCTACATGCTTTTTTTTTAATTCAATATAATCCTTCAATATAGCCACATATATAAACAAATAAATAACTAAAGCCATTAACTTGATAAATACAAATACTGCCGTGCTGCTGACTGCGTATTCGTGTGTATTTCGAATAAAATCGTATTTATAGCTGCGTTTTTTTATTGAATTCAATAAAATCCTTCAATATAACCAAAGAAATAAACAAAGCCATTAACTTGATATATACAAATACAGCTGTGCTGCTAGCTGAGTATTCATGCATATTTCGAGTAAAATCCCTCAGGATAACCTAATATATAAACAAATAGATAAATACTGTACAACCATTAACTTAATAAATGTGAATACAGCTGTGCTGCTAGCTGTGTATTCATCTGCCGCACTCACAAACTGTTTAAGCGTGCTGTTTGAATTTACCACACCAGCCAGGTAGGTCGAAAACTTAATTTATTTACCCTGTCATGCACCATAAGATTCAATAAGGTTTCTTTTCTATGCTCATTAGTGAATTCCTGTTTCTGGACGACAGTTTTTTAGTACAATGAGATATCATATTTCTCTGCTATTTTCCTCCCCCAAACCTACATTTATCTTTATACACCCAGTTCGCTTTTTGTGTGTGTTTATAATACGCGAAATTGGAATAACGCTCCTAAAAAATAATAGTAAAAAAATACGAAATTCGCGAATAACGCCCATGCAAAAAATTTCGAAAAAAATTTAATTTTAGGCAATAGTCGACTGCCTTGGAGGCACTTTTCCGCCATGCTCCTCACCTTCTACCGCTTAATGCGATGGAATATTATGAAGATAATGGAAAAAAAGCATTAAGAAACAAACAGCAAACAAACTTGCGATATCATATCCTCAGGGAAATAGCGGAGGCAGCAAAACGTTTGCAGATAGAGGTTCGTTCTCCAGCATCCTCCTCCTCTTCTACTGCTTAATGCGATCGGATATTATGAAGAGAATTGAAAAAAAGCATTAAGAACAAACAGCAAACAAACTTGCCATATAATATCATCAGGGAAATAGCGTGCGAAGGTGCATCAGCTGATACGGAAGCGGCAAAACGTTTGCAGAAAGAGGTTCGTTCTCCTGCGTCCTCCTCCTCTTTTACCACTTAATGCGATCGGATATTATGAAGAGAATGGAATAAAAGCATTAAGAACAAACAGCAAAGAAACTTGCGATATAATATCATCATGGAAATAGCGTGCAAGGGTGCATCAGCTGATACGGAGGCAGCAAAACACTTGCATATAGAGGTTCATTCTCCCGCATCCTTCTCCTCCTCTACCGCTTAAGGCAATCGAACATTATGAAGAGAACTGAAAAAAAGCATTAAGAACAAACAGCAAAGAAACTTGCGATATAATATCGTCAGGGAAATAGCGTGCGAGGGTGCATCAGCCGATACGGAGGTGGAAACACGTTTGCAGATAGAAGTTCGTTCTCCCGCATGCTCCTCCTCTTCTACCGCTTAATGCAATCGGATATTATGGAGAGAATGGAAAAAAAGCCTTAAGAACAAACACCAAACGAACTTGCTATATAATATTGTCAGGGAAAAAGCATGCGAGAGCAAAAACATTTGCAGATAGAGGTTCGTTCTCCCGCATCCTCGTGTTAACCGCCAGAATGCACGTCCCTGTGTATGCCTGTTGCCCAATGCATAATAGTGCATTAATTTGCTTACTGTACAGTAAATCTGAATATCTTTTATACTTTACACTATTTGCATGTTAATATACATAACTACAGGTCTTTCTGCTTTGTTATGTACTTATCAAATATGTTTTACATATCTTATATCTTTAGTATAGTGTGTCTATGCACGGTTGTAAAACGTATCTAAGCCCATGATCACTGTTTCTTATGGAAAATGACTTGTTACATTACCCAATTTTCCCATTACCCGGCACTTCTGAGAACCTATCTTCGCGTTATTCTAAGAACTAGGTGTACAGTATACACTAGTTGATACTCAGTATAAAATAGCAAAGTTCAACGCTTAGAAACAGTAGTCTCATTCTCCCACTAATAACAAACACGTAAGAAACAAACAATGTAGGTAAGAAACAATACTGTATTTACCTTTGTGGATGATTGTTGCTGGAATACATGGATGGTGGTGGAGGAAGAGGAGGAGGGGGACTAATTTTTGGAGAGAGTCCCCTTCCATAAAAACGGCAAGGAATTCTTCCGATACAGGTTGTATTTCTGGTGTTTTCTCTCTCTTTTCTCTTTTGGTAGCTGCTTCCCTGCCTACTGGCATAAGGAAATGATCCAGAGAAATTTGTCTCTTTCATATTAGGTAAATTTTTCTAAAAATATTCATTGCATTGTCATTTAACATGTTCACTACTCAATTGCCCAGTTTTATCTGGGTGAAGATTCTCAGTAAAAGCCTGCACATCATTCCACTTACTAAAAATTTCTTTAAATTCTTCACTGGACTCCTTTACCCTCTCATCTCCCTACTCCGCTGACTGCTTCTTGTGGAGAATCTTCACCTGTTCAGGTTGCAACTCAATTAATTCATCTGTGGTAAGTTCTTTGTGGTCCTCCACCAGCTTCTTCACACTCCTCCTCATTGACCTCCAAGCCCAAACTTTTGCCAGTGACCACAATTTCATTCACAATATGAATAGCTAAGTCCTGCTTGAAGCCTTCAAAGTTTCCATCAGTCACACAACCTAGCCAAAGTTTCCTCCAGGCGGAGTTCAACGTGCAATATGAAAGCTCCTACCATGCTTTGTCAATGAGGCCAATGCAGTGGAGGATCTTAAAGTGGTCTTTCCAGAAGTCACGAAGGGTCAACTCTGTGTCATTGGTGACTTGGAAACACCTGGCAAAAAGACCCTTTGAATACAACTTTTTATAATTAGAAATTACCAGCTGGTCCATGGACTGGAGGAGAGGAGTGGTGCTGGGAGGCAGAAATTTTACTTTAATAAAGTCGTACTGTATAGCAAGATCTTCTTCCACACCTGGAGGATGGGCAGAAGCATTATCCATTATGAGGAGACACTTAAGGGGCAAATCATTTGCCTAAAAATATTTCTTCACTGCTGGCACAAACAATTCAATCAACCACTCTAGGAATAAAATCCATGTGACCCAAGCCTTTTGATATGACCTCCACATTACCAGAAGGTTAGCCTTCAAAACGTTATTGCATTTAAAAACACACGAATTTTCTGAGTGGTAAACTAAAAGAGACTTAAACTTACAATCCCCACTAGTATTAGCACACAATAAAAGTGTAAGCTTGTCTTTCATTGGTTTGTAGCCAGGCAAATACCTTTACATAAGAATCCGCTGCCTTTTGCTCGGAACTAACCGCTTCTCCATGTCTAATGACACTATGGATCCCAGTTCATCGACGAAAGTATTCAAACCAGCTTCTGCTGGTTCTAGATTTGTCAACTTTAGCGCCACTAGAACTCGGAGAGTTCGCTCCTAAATCTTGGTGGAATTGCAATGCCTTAGCGCATATCATGGCCTCGCTAATACTATCTCCAACCAGCTGTGTTTCATTTATCCACAACAACAATAATTTTTATATCTTTTCTATCAACCGTGGCTTTTTCTTCTTTAATATATTTACTCCATTAGCCTTGTCAGCCACCTTATAGATCTCTTTACTCTTTAAAATAGTATAGATAGTCGATTTCGCCATGTTATACTGCGGGGTGAGATCAGACACACGAACACCATATTCATGCTTAGAAATTATTTCTTTCTTTGTTTCCATTGTTATGTGTCTAGGGTGTTTGACGCCACTGTCACTAACACTTTTGACTTTCTTAGGAGACATAATAAGGGCTATCTGAAAGGCAAAACAATGGAAAGAACTACACAGCGCTGGCACCAATGAAGAACTGAGAGCTGGCGAGCGGGAAACAAGGTTGCCTGGCAAACACGTGTGTTCGCAGGTTGGTTTTTGTTCATTATTTGGGGTCAAAACTTGTTCGAAATATTGTTTGTGGGTTAGTATGTTCGTGGGAACAGGCGTTTGAGGGTTGAGGACACTACTGTATACTGCAATATGAATAAAACGTTTCACATCCAAAGACGGAATGTATCATGATAAACAGCATCAAAAATACTATATGAAAATGAAATACAAAATTTAACTAATTTTGGAACAGTTTCGGGAAAAAATTGGGTTGGGGAAGGATTAAGGTATGTATGGCTTCAAATCTGATCTAGGTTAGGTTAGATTAGTAGGGTTAAGATAATTAAGTACCCAATGCCCCACATCAATATCGGCCCTAACACAAAAAATAGTGATGTTCGAGGAAAATCATGATCAGTTTGATTCAAAACACATTGAAATTTATCAGAAAAAAAAACCAGTTCAGTCCAAAAATTGATGGGGTGAATAAAACGAATCGTAACCATAATTTGTTTATTTTCACAAGAAACGCAGGTTAAGATTCGTTTTATGCACCCATTTCATAGCCTACCCGAGAAATCAGTGTTGCCACCACTAACTGAAATGTACAGCCCTGACGTATAAAGACCCAAATACGCCCTTTAAAGGTAAGTGAGGCTTCAAATTTGAGGTAGGTTAAGTTAGTGGGATTAGGTTAGGTTAGCTTAGCTTATATAAGTATCCATCGCCGCCCATCCATTTCAACCCTAATACGAAAAATAGTGTTTTCCGAAGGAAAAAAATATTAAATTCATTCAAAACACAACGGAATCTATCAGAAAAAAAAAATAAGTTAGTCCACAAACAGAATGGATGCGTAAAACGAATCTTAACCAAACGTTTAATGATGCAACAACAAAAAATATATCTATACCACCTAAATAAGAATATCAATTGACAACTTCTTTCGTAACTGGGGGTAAACTAACCTAACCTAACCAAACCCATCCTAATATGCAAGAGCAAGTCAACTACAATTATGATAATAATAAATTTTAACCTAATTAACCTTATGCCATTTAAATTCTTTCCTAATTTAGCTTTGGCTACACCTACAACCTGTAGAATAATATATATATATATATATATATATATATATATATATATATATATATATATATATATATATATATATATATATATATATATATATATATATATATATATATATATATATATATAAAGCGTGTTTTACGTCAGGGACTCCCTTTTCAACTAAGGGCTAGGCTGGTCTTCTTGCGAAGGACTTGGTTTGACAATGTAATCGTTACCCTGAGTGCATGCCCTTGCAATATATATCAACATCATTGGTGATATGAACTTACACAGGCTAACTCGACCATTTTTAATAAAATCCATCTTTTATATGATATTCACAATAGAATAAAATGAATATATAATTGTATATATAAAACTACCCCAATTGCCAGCTTCAAATTGGAAATTGGGCGTAATTTCTTTTCCCCAAATTGGCAACTCGACGTCAACATCGAAAAGACGTAAAAATATCAACAGCTCTCTACCATTAGACAGACGAGGAATTTAACGAAATAAACGACAGCAACATACCTTAGACTCTTCTACATTTGTGTCTAAACGAGTGAAGAACATGTATAAATCACGCTAATTAATGTCTTTGAATAACAACGGAACAAATTCTTCCGTGCACTCACTAGTATTCAAGACATTTGTACCCTAAAATTGATAGAGTTTGAGCGAAACTGTATCGAAATGTTTCGAAACCTCTGTTTTGTTTTTTCTTTTTTCTTCATTTGAGGCCTTTGCAACTCTTCTTCTCTAATCTATTCATTACGAAATTTTGCACTATGCGCAAATTTTCTTCAAGTTTTCTTTAGACATTATGTTTGTACAATTACGTACATTAGGTTTGGATTTCATGAACTAATAGTAGTGTATTTTGAGTGCATCTATTAACTAAAAAATGACAAATCATGTCTATAACGCCACACTACATACTTACATTCGGGGTGTTACGAGCATAAGGCTACTTTCCCGTAAGCACAATTGGGTAATTACATACATACATACGTTTTACAGTAGAAAATACCCCACCCCCTCAGATTGCAGAGATAGAAGCTCATGGGCCGGTATTAGAGAACATCAACCTTTTAGCTATAAAGCTACAGGTCCTGATGATATATCCCTCATGTACTTAAAAAATGCGCAATCTAAATATCAGTGGCACTAAATATCATATTTAAAAAGTCACTGGAGTCAGGGGAGATTCCAAGATGCTGAAAACAAGCGAACGTGATACCTATCTTCAAAAAGGGAAGGAGGGATACGGCTCTAAACTATAGACCAGTTTACTTGACCAGCATAGTTTGCAAAGCTATGGAGAAACTACTAAGGAAACATATCTCTCTTCACTTGGAATCCTTCAACTTTTTGTCAGTGAGACAACATGGCTTCAGAAAAGGTAGATCAACAGTAACAAACTTATTATAATTTTATGATGAGGTAATCCGAATCTTACGGGTAAGAGAGGATTGGGCAGATTGCATATTCCTAGACTCCCAGAAAGCATTTGACACTGTCCCACACAGAAGACTTATTAAGAAGCTGCAATCAATGGCTAAAATAGGTGGAAATGTCTTGGAATGGATAAAAACTTACTTAGAAGGAAAGGAACAGAGGGTTAGAGTAAGACACTGATAAGGAAGCTTGGAGTATTATGTGGTCCAGAGGACATAGTAAATATTCACCAACTTGGTAAATATCCTAGGGAGGAAAAGCAAATACCAACAAAAGTAACCTTTGAGAGAGGAGTAGAGATTTATTGAAGGGAAAAAACTAAGAGACCTTCAAGAATTCAACATAGTGTTCTTTAGACCATACAGAACACAGGAAGAAATGGAAAGGATAAAAAAAAACTTGTTGCAAGAGGTTAAAAGTTAAATGAGGAAAGAAATGAAGAAGAGCAGAAAAAATTTTGTTTCAGAATTCTTCCAGACAAAGGGGAGATAAAGAAGATAATGATAGACGATCCGGGGATGGAGTCTCATCAAAATTGCTGTACACAAATGCTGATGGAATAGCTGGTAAGGCAGTAGAATTAAAAGATAAAATTCACAACAGTAAGACAGATATAGAAACAGTTACAGAGACTAAGTTAAGTGTAGACATAAATATAAGAGATTTTAATCATAGAAAGATAGATTGAATATATCTTGACCTGCAATATGGGGAGGACTAATTTGGGGCAAGATTCCTATATTGCTTGTAAGGGGATTTTCTACACCAACATGTGCTGGAACCAACAAGGGCCAGGGGTGGGGATATTGAAAAAAAATGAGTATTAACCACCAACTGGAAAGAGTGACAACTGTGTGTCGTTCAAGGAGTATATCATCGAAGATGTTCTGCTTGAAAGTAGAGGCACTGAGGACACAACGAGGAACTATCCAAAGAAGATTACATCAAAATTAAATAGCTTTTTGCTGTTATTGACTGGAGGACCTTATTTAACAACAAGTATGTACAAGAAATGTACGATATCTTTTGTGTTGAATATGGGAACATAACAGATTGTTGCATACCTTCCACCAAAATAGGAGTTATTCGTGCCAGAAAGAATTGGTTCAATAATGAGTTTAAGAGAGCTAAGAGGTGGAAAGACAAATGCTGGAAAAGGTATATGAGGAGAAAAAACATAAATGCCTGGCAGACTTATAAAAGATCAAGAAATGATTACTTAAGTAAAAGAGGAGAGGCAGAAAGAGATTATGAAAGGGATATCACCAGGAAGGCTAAAGAAAATCCCAAACAGCTTTCAAAGCTAAAGAGAGTGGATGGAAGTATCACTGAGACAGATGAAGAGATCTGCGAAGAAATTAAAGAAGGAGTTTCAGTCAGTATTTACAGTAGAAAATACCCCACCCCCTCAGATTGCAGAGATAGGAGCTCATGGACCAGTATTAGAAAACATCACCTTTTCAGCCACAGAAGTATGCAAAGCGCTGATGGAGTTAGATGACCATAAAGCTAAAGGTCCTGATGATATATCCCTTATGTACTTGAGAAATGCTCTAAATCAATATCAGCGGCACTAAGTATCATATTTGAAAATTTGCTGGAGTCAGGGGAGATTCCAAGATGCTGGAAAGAAGCGAACGTGGTGCCTATCTTCAAAAAGGGAAGGAGGGATACGGTTCTAAGCTATAGACCTGTTTCCTTGATCAGCATAGTTTGCAAAATTATGGAGAAACTACTGAGGAAACATATCTTTCTTCACTTGGGATCATTTAACATTTTGTCATTGAGACAACATGGCTTCAGAGAGTGTAGATCAACAGAAACAAACTTATTAGAATTTTATGATGAGGTAAGCCGAATCTTACAGGAAAGAGAGGGCTGGGTGGATTGCATATTCCTAGAGTTCCAGAAAGCATTTGACACAGTTCCACACGGGAAACTTATTAAGAAGTTGCAAGCAAAAGCGAGAATAGGTGGAAATGTCTTGGATAGGATAAAAACTTACTTAGAAGGAAATGAACTGAGAATTAGAGTAAGACCCTCAGTGTCGGAATGGAGAAGAGTTAGTAGTGGAGTTCCACAGGGTTCAGTTTTTAGGCCACTTTTGTTCCTTGTATATCTAGTAGGTTGGCCCATGGCGTCAGCCGCCCATTTTGATAGTACAGCTGAAGGGTCTTTTGAACTTAAATAGAACTGTCCAGGACACTTCACTGTTAAGTCTTCTTTCAGTTACGGATCCTTGCTATGCCTGCATCAACACCGAATATTCTTGGATATTCGTTACACATCTCTTATTACCCCTTCTCATCTCACAAGTCACAACACTCCCCATCTGTTTCTTTATACTATGTTTACTTTGTGCCCAGTCCCAATGAGGGTAGATTAATTAATTATTTTTTTTTGGTCCGTCCTGGTGTCACAATAAAAAAAAATGTAAATGATCTACCAGAGTCTGTAAATTCATTCATGAATGTGTTTGCAGACGATTCAAAGAATGTGAAAAAACTAAGAGACAAGAACAATGGTAGAGAACTTCAGGAAGATCTAAATAATCTGCATGAGTGGTCAGAAAAGTGGCTAATGAAATTCCGTACTTTAAAATGTGAGGTAATGAGAATGGATACAAGTGCAAGAAGGTCCAAGCTTGAATATTCAATGGCAGGTGCAGAACTTCAAGAGACAGAGAATGAGAGAGATCTAGGAGTAATCATACTGGCCGATTTGTCTCCAAAATACTTATAAATAGCATAGTATGGGCAGCATATGCTTTCTTAGCAAATGTAAGGGTAGCCTTCAGGCACATGGACAAGGATATATTCAAAAATATTTATGTAATCTATGTGAGGCCAAAGCTTGAATATGCAGCCTACTTTTGGAATCCACACTTGAAAAAGCAAGAAGTTAAGCTGGAGAAAGTTCAAAGACATGACACGAAACTGGTGCCAGAAATACGTAATCACAATTATGATGAGAGGCTGAGGGAATTAGACCTACCATTACTCGAAGCTAGAGGAATGATTGAGGATATGGCAACGATCTTTCTAAATTCTCTCATGGTTATAACAAAGTAGATAGAAATCGATATTTTAATAGAGCTTATACTAGAACTAAGCGTCGTAGTCTGAAGCTTCGTAAGAAAAATTAATTTTAGGATGTAAGGAAGTACTTTTTAAGTGTAAGAGTAGTTGATAATTGGAACTGGTGAGAGGAGGTAGTTAATGCTAACTCAATCCATAGTTTTAAGGACAAGTATGATAAGTATCACAAAGTACAAAATAGCGACCAGGAGACGGGATGTTACGAGCTTGGAGCTCTTTTCCGTAAGCAAAATAAAGTAATATATATATATATATATATATATATATATATATATATATATATATATATATATATATATATATATATATATATATATATATATATATATATATATATATATATATATATATATATATATAGAGAGAGAGAGAGAGAGAGAGAGAGAGAGAGAGAGAGAGAGAGAGAGAGAGAGAGAGAGAGAGAGAGAGAGAGAGAGAGAGAGAGAATGATGATGATGAAGAAACAACATAGTTTACCATTTAGAAACATTTTTAAAAACACCATTTTCTCTAATGCCATGTATTTGGAGATTCGAAACCGAGACAAACTGCTTCATTTATTGGAACATTCTTCTTCTTCCATAATAGTTTAGGATGTACTTTCTGTATGATTACATAATATTAAACGATGGTAATGGTCATAATTATCTATTCATTGGCAACATAAGAGGGTAAAATAGATCTATCAATTCATAAAGGCTTCATTTGACACGCATATCAACAGAAAATTGCTGAAATTATCTGACTAAAATTATAAGAAAAAAAAAAATAGAGCAGTGGTTCTCAACCTTTTTTTCCATGGACCCCCCTTTTTTTGTGGACCCCTTCATAGCTCTTCGACAAAAGACAAGCTTATTCAATTTTTCACTAACAAAATGTAAAGGGATTATATTAATAATCAAAGAAATAGTAAAAGATTATGCTTTATTATGAATGAAAACTAATCAAATGCAAATATATTAATTCTGAAGCGTGGAAATTCAGAAAAATTAACGTAAGTATGTATGTACTAGGAACTTTTTAATATCTCTTACCTTGTCACGATGGTGGAGTTCAACTTAAAACTGAAGTGAACTGTTTTTGTTGTTATTTGAGATTAAAGCCAACCTTGTGTTGGTACGGGCCCTTGTCCAAAGGACGACGGCTCGTAGGTTAGAAGTTACAACTTTTGGGTTGTTTTATCACCTTGGTGTTTCGAAAGTTTGCAGGATGGTGTGTGTGAACTGTTTGGGCCATGTCGACTTTTATAGGCACTGAGAGTTAATAATTGTACCGGAAATCATCCCTGCTACTGAAGATCTTAATGCCATTAATCCTTCCTCGATAAGCGCAGTCTCTTTGACCTTTGTCGTTGCCGATCAAAGGTCAGAGCCCGCGCTAAGGATTATTACTCTGCAAATAAACATTAAAGCTCGCCGCCTGCTTCCTGAGAAAAGATAAGAGATTTTCACCTTCGTTTGCTGGTGTCACTGACCGATGGGTGAGTAGATAGGTCAAAAGGAATTATAAAAGAAAGAAAGTGAGAAAGAAACATTCATATATATTCTCTACTTATTTCAATATGGTGTAAATGACAATGGGAATTTTATTTTTGGTAATAAAAATCGTTCTGAAGTGGAATTGATTCATGGACCACCAAAATATCACTGTGGACCCCCAAGTTGTTATATTTTGCGTTAGGACCCCTAGGAATATTACATGGACCCCCCCAGGGTCCATGTGGACCCCAGTTGAGAACCACTGATTTAGAGACAGAGAAAGAAAAGGACAGAAATGATGATTTTTTTTTTTAAGTATGGTATAGTTTTTCCAGAAATACCCTCAAGAAGAAGAAGAAGAAGAAGAAGAAGAAGAAGAAGAAGAAGAAGAAGAAGAAGAAGAAGAAGAAGAAGAAGAAGAAGAAGAAATAATATGTACACAAATTCATATTCAAAGTACCTCAGCATAATTATAAACTACAGGGTATACTGTACAAAAATATATTTTGAATAAGTATTCGTTTCACGAAAAAAGTCATAATCATATAATACATATACCTTGGCTGTTTCCCCCTTAAATTGGGGGGTAGCCGACATCAAAAAAGGAAAACAGTTTGGGGAGAAGTTATTCTCCCCTCTACTCCCCCTCTTCTTTGACGTCTCACAGGAGGTTGGTACAAGGGGGGGGGGCAAATATATTGTGTGTAGTAACCTAATTGTAATTACCTAATTGTACTTGCGGGAAAGAGCCCGAAGCTCGTAACTTTCCGGCTCCTGATTGGTTCCATATTGTACTTAGTGATACTTATCATCCTTGTCCTTAAAAGTATGGATTGAGTTAGCATTAACTACCTCCTCGCTCAGCGAATTCCAATTATCAACTACTCTTACACTTAAAAAAGTACTTATTTACATCCTACAAAGAAGTTTTCTTACGAAGCTTCAAACTATGACCTCTAGTTCTAGTGCAAGCTATATCAAAATATCGATCCCTATCCACTCTATCATAATCATGAAGGAATTTAAAAACTGTCACCATATCCCCCCTCAATCTTCTAGCTTTGAGTGATGGTATGTCTAATTCCCCTCATCCTCTAATCATATCTGAGATTGCATATTTCTGGCACCAGTTTCGTGTCATGTCTTTGAACTTTTTCCAGCTTAAGTACTTGCTTTTTCAAGTGTGGATTCCAAAATGGGGCTGCATATTCGAGTTTTGGCCTCACATAGGTTACATAAATATTTCTGAACATTTCCTTTTCCATGTGCCTGAAGGCTACCCTTACATTTGTTAAGAAAGCATATGCTGCCATTACTAAGTCATTTATATGCATTTCTGGAGACAAATCGACCAGTATGTTTACTCTAGATCTCTCTCATTTTCTGTCTCTTGAAGTTCTACTCCTACTATTGAGTAGTCAAGCTTGAGCCTTCTCACACTTGTACCCATTCTCATTAACTTACATTTTAAAGCATTGAATTTCCTTAGCCACTTTCCTGACCACTCATGCAGACTATTTAGATATTCCTGAAGTTCTCTACCATTGTTCTCGTCTCTTACTTTCTTCAAAATCTTTGCATCATCTGCAAACATATTTATGAATGAATATACAGACTCTGGTAGGTCATTTACATATACAAGGAACAAAAGTGGCCATAAAACTGAACCCTGTGGAACTCTACTATTAACTCTTCTCCATTCAGACACTGAGTGTCTTACTCTAACCCTCTGTTCCCTTCTTTCTAGGGAAGTTTTAATCCATTCCAAGACATTTCCATATTCTCGCCATTGCTTTCAGTTTCTTAATAAGTCTCCCGTGTGAGACAGTGTCAAATGATTTCTGCAAGTCTAGAAATATGCAAACTGCCCAGCCCTCACTTTCCTGTAAGATTCGGCTTACCTCATCATAAAATTCAAATAAATTTGTTACTGTTGAGCTACCTTCTCTGAAGCCATGTATGTATGTATGTATGTATGTATGTATGTATGTATGTATGTATGTATTTATGTATGTATGTATGTATGTGTAAATATGAGTATATTCGCCATTCTTGTTCTTGTCTCCGCCACGCACGAAATCTTTTTATCCACTTACTGCCTTCATGGCTGCAGAGGCTAGGCCTTGAAGTAGAGAAAATGGCATACAATTTAACTTTCATTTCGTGAATATGAAACACATACACCATGACTGTATTCAAAGACATTTTCCATCTACGTCTGCCAAGCATAACAGCCTTCCTAGCTTTGCGGAGCAATGCCTCGCTCACTTCCCCGATATGTCCAGATCGATTCATGGAGGTGGTCCACGTGGCTTTTCTAAGTCAGTATATATATATATATATATATATATATATATATATATATATATATATATATATATATATATATATATATATATATATATATATATATATATATTTTTTTTTTTTTTTTTTTTTTTTTTTTTTTTTTTTTTTTCGATAAAAGAAGAGGGTAGTGGCGCTCCATATGTGTTTTTTTTATGATTGTGACACCAGAACAGGTAAAAAAAAAAATCTACTCTCATCGAGCCTGGGTACGAAGAAAACATAAAGAGAAACAGAGATGGGGAGTATTGTTACTTGCCAGATGTGAAAAGATAATAAGAGATGTATAATGAATATCCGAGAATATTCGGTGTTGCTGTAGGCATAGAAAGAGAATCGTAACTGAAGGAAGACTTAACATCGAGCTGTCCTGGACAGTCTTATTTAAGTCCACAAAAACCCTTCAGCTGTAGTATCGCAACGGGGGGTTGATGCCATGGGCCAACCTACTACATAGTAAGTAGTAGGCAACCTCTGCAAGTCAGCATTGCAAATGAGTACCCTGTTTCAAAGCGGTCACGGTCAATGATGAAACAGTTTTCACAAAATCTTACTTCCACTAAAGCAGCAATGTTCATCAAACAGCTCAAAATGAGTTAGTAAATAGGTAGATACATACATAATTAGCCAATTATGCTGAAATAATTAATAAATACATAAATTAATTAATTAATTGATAAGTAATTAACCGTCGTCACCGTGGCTCAAGCGGTAGCGTCCGCGACTCTGAGGCGTCAGTTGGAGGGTTCGCGCCCCGTCACGGTCTGAGGTTAGCAAGAGCATGCACTCGGGGTAAGGATTACATCTGCCAAAACAAGTCCTTAGAAAGAAGGAAACCATCCTAGCCCTTGGTAGAAAAAGGGAGTCCGTGACGTAAAACCGGAACAACAAGAACAATAAATAATCAGCCAATAATAAATAGAGTGAGAGAAGAAATTCTCAGCCAATTAGAAATAAAGAAATAATAAATAAATAATTATATAAATAATTAAATTACTTAATTATTTAATTAATTAATCAATTAATAGCAAAACAAACTGATAAACTCAATACTGCGGTACTTGAATATCTATTGGGAGTACAAACAGCGATACCGGTTCCGGTTTTACGTCACGGACTCCCTTATCAACCAAGGGCTAGGGCGGTTGCCTTCTTGCGAAGGACTTGTTTTGGCAGATGTAATCCTTACGCTGAGTGCATGCCTTTGCTAACCTCAGACCGTGACGGGGGCGCGAACCCTCGACCTGACGCCTCAGAGTCGGAGACGCTACCGACTGAGCCACGGCGACTACTGTACAAACAGCGATACAATAGACTGAATTTATGTATATCAATTTTGGCATCACTTGATACTCTTAGCATATTTTGACCATTATTATTATTATTATTATTATTATTATTATTATTATTATTAGTAGTAGTAGTAGTAGTAGTAGTAGTAGTAGTAGTAGTAGTAGTAGTAGTAGTAGTACAAGTCTCCGCGGCAAAAATGGTAGCGTCTGCGACTTTGGGGCGGCAGGTCGAGGGTTCGCGTCCTGTCACGGACTGAGGTTAGTAAGGGCATACACTCAGAGTAACGATTACATCTGCCAAGACAAGTCCTTCGTAAGAAGGCAACCGTCCTAGCTCTTAGTAGAAAAGGGAACTCGTGACGTAAAACCGAATCCATCCATTATATTTATTATTATTATTATTATTATTATTATTATTATTATTATTATTATTATTATTTATTATTATTTTTATTATTATTATTAGTATTATTATTATTATTATTATTATTATTATTATTATTATTATTGATGTGATTGCTGGCTGCGGCTGTTGCGCTGGAAGGAGAGAGAGGAGAGGAGAGAGAGAGAGAGGAGAGAGAGAGACGAGAGAAGAGGAGAGAGAGAGAGAGAGAGAGAGAGGAGAGATGAGAGGAGAGAGAGAGAGAGAGGAGCGAGAGAGAGAGAGAGAGAGAGAGAGAGAGCAAAACACATAAACAGCAAACAAACAAACCATTTATTTCCATTTGACAATGGCTATTCTTTTACAAAACTAAGAGTACACTTATGAGTAGACATGTAATTGAACTAATAAGTAAGAGGGTAATATATACATTGAAAAGAAATATAGCATTCCTAGAAAATGAATATTATCTTGAGTTAACAGATACGTATAAAAATTATACTAGCAATAATCATACTGCGTTAATAATGTTAACAATAATGTTAATAATAAAGTAGTAATAATAGCACTCGATACAGGATCGTTATTATCGGCACCATCACCATATTTGTATTCCTTACAATGAGAATAATTAGTTCTTAATTTAGAAATCAAAGAAGGCGATATCTATTTGCATATAGAATAGTTAGTGTTAATGGAAATTTCTTTAAATCATCAAGTTTGATTAGTGTGTGAGCAGTAACTATATGTACAAAAGAAAACTATATAGTTTGCCTTTGAAAGCTGTGAAGGAGGATGCATTTTCAAGATGTTTTGGAATATTGTTTCAGAGTTCTCGCCCTTTAATAGTGATCATCTTTGAACCTGCATTTGTGTTTGTTCTCTGAATAAAGAGCTAACTGCTCTGTCTTGTGTTGGTTCCCCTTGTATCCCTGACTGTTTTTTAAATCAAATAGCCAGCTAGGATAACGATGGTCCAAAATTTTGTATACAAATACAGAAATAGCACAAGCGACCTGGTTTTCTGCATGCAGCCACCCAGGTTATTTGAGAGCTGGTGTGATGTGGTCATATTTTCTTATTCCTCCCAGGGGCAACTCGAGCTGCTAAATTAATAAGCTTTTGTATTCTTTTTATCTGAGTCTTATTGGTAGCTCCCCATACAGTTGTGTAACAATTAAAGTGACTTAGGGCTAGAGATCCAACAAACGTTATTCGAGTGGTAGCCTCAAAATTGTCTTTTATACGTGATAAGTACATTAGTGTTCCTGTAACCTTTTTGCATACTTCATCTATATGGGAATCAAACAACATGTAGTTATCAAAGTGAATTCCTAGATTTTTGACTGCTTTGCTAGGTGTAATGATATTGCCGCAAAAATTAATAGTTGCTTTCTGGTACAGTGCCATATGGTACCTTGGACCAATCAACATGCATTGTGTTTTACTTTCGTTAATTAACAGCCCCAATTTCTTAAAAATAGGTTTTAATTTTTGACAGAGTGTTTTCGGCTCTTAAGGTTAACTCTGGGAGATTATTAATATCACCACTAAGGAGTAGTTGAGTGTCATCTGCATATTGTACGACTAGACAGTCAGAAATGAAACAAGATAGATCATTTACGTAATTGGAGAAGAGGACAGGACCAAGGACTGATACCTGTGGAACACCTAATGATACATTTTTTGCTGTAGAGATAAATACTCTCTAAATCAGGTCGGGTCAATAATTAGGTAAGGACCTTAATTAATAAGAATTTCATTGTTTACACTGTCAAAGGCTTTTGATAAATCTAATAATACAAGCAGAGAGATTTTTTTTTCTTATCTATAGCATTGTAAATTCTATTAGTAACTTTGAGTAGTATAGTTTCCGTCGAGAGTTTCAGTCTGAAACCATGTTGGTTAATAGCTAATAGTCAGTTTGTCTCTAGATATGACATTACTTGGCATGTGACAATTATTTTAAATAGTTTAGAGAAAATGGGTAGCAGGGAAATGGGACGATAGTGTGTCACATCTTCTCTGTCCCCCCTTTTTATGCAAAGGTATTATTTGTGACTTTTTTACAAGAGTCTGGGAAACCTTCTAGTAACAATGGAAGTGTTTACAATAGCTAGAATATAAGATACAATCACGGGTAGAGCATCTGTGATGAATTGATATGATATACCATCTGGACCATAAGAGCCAGAAAGAGAGAGAGGAGAGAGAGAGAGAGAGAGAGAGAGAGGAGAGAGAGAGAGAGAGAGAGAGAGAGAGAGAGAGAGAGAGAGAGAGAGAGAGAGAGAGAGCAAAAAGTACCTGTTCTCGCATTAAATTATACTACTATAGAAGTTTATAATATATATATA
>JAXCGZ010015764.1:40000-48337 GCA_037179515.1 Halocaridina rubra | reverse complement strand
CAATGGCTAGAATAGGTGGAAATGTCTTGGAATGGATAAAAACTTACTTAGAAGGAAGGGAACAGAGGGTTAGAGTAAGACACTCAGTGTCTGAATGGAGAAGAGTTAGTAGTGGAGTTCCACAGGGTTCAGTTTTAGGGCCACTTTTGTTCCTTGTATATGTAAATGACCTACCAGAGTGTGTAAATTCATTCATGAATATGTTTGCAGATGATGCAAAGATTGTGAAGAAAGTAAAAAACGAGAACAATGGTAGAGAACTTCAGGAGGATCTAAATAATCTGCATGAGTGGTCAGAAAAGTGGCTAATGAAATTCAATACCTCAAAATGTAAGGTAATGAGAATGGGTACAAGTGCAAGAAGGCCCAAGCTTGACTACTCGGTGGCTGGAGTACAGCTTCAGGAGACAGAAAATGAGAGAGATCTAGGAGTAAACATATTGGCAGATTTGTCTCCAGAAATACATATAAATGGCGTAGTAAGGGCAGCATATGCATTCTTATCAAATGTAAGGGTAGCCTTCAGGCACATGGACAAGGAAATGTTCAGAAATATTTATGTAACCTATGTGAGGCCAAAACTCGAATATGCAGCCCCCTTTTGGAATCCGCACTTGAAAAAGCAAATAGCTAAGCTTGAAAAAGTTCAAAGACATGCCACGAAACTGGTGCCAGAAATACGCAATCTCGGTTATGATGAGAGGCTGAGGGAATTAGACTTGCCATCACTCGAAGCTAGAAGAGTAAGGGGGGATATGGTGACAGTCTTTAAATTCCTTCATGGTTATGATAGAGTGGATAGGGATCGATATTTCGATATGGCTGGCTCTAGAACTAGAGGTCATAGTTTGAAGCTTCGGAAGAAAACTTGTTTGCAGGATGTAAGGAAATACTTTTTCAGTGTAAGAGTAGTTGATAATTGGAATTCGCTAAGCGAGGAGGTAGTTAATGCTACCTCAATCCATAGTTTTAAGGACAGGTATGATAAGTATCACTAAGTCTAAAAATGGAACCGATCAGGAGACGGGAAGATACGAGCTTTGGGCTCTTTCCCGTAAACACAATTAGGTAATCACAATTAGGTAATCACACACACACACACATATTCTGTGAGAGGGAGAACATAAAAATGAAGCCATCTCTGTCCCAAACCTCTCCCACCCATGGGTCGGGAGAAGGGGTAGTCATCAGAGGACTTAAACAGAGAATCAAGAAGTTAGAGGAAATGGTTACAAGCCTTGATGATAAAATTCGGAATATGGATGGAGAAATGAAAGAGAATGAAACACTCAGAGAACAAATAAGATCTTTGGAGGAAGCAAATAAAGCACAAGGGCAGGAGAGAAAGGAACTAGAAAAAAGAATAAAGAAGCTGGAAGGGGAAAAGAGTCAACTAGAATCTAGAATTTCTAATCAAGAAGATAAAAACAAACAGCTAAATGACAACCTAAAGGAATTAGATGTTAGTTCACTGCTATCTTCTGAGAGAGACGAGATTGCTGCTTGGAATGTTCAGATTAAAGAAAACATTGAACAGTTCAGAAAAGAGTACCAGGAGCTGAATATGGAAAATGATGCCATGAAAACGTCCTTTGCTGATGCACTAAAGGGGAATGTGGCAGTAAAAGAGGCTGTAAAGGTGGTGGCACTGGAAAACATACAAACAGTTGACTATAAAGAGACAGTAATCGAAAAAATGAAAGACGTTGTGATGGAAAGGGCAAACCCACTCATCAGACAGGCACTTGATAAGGAGAAGACAGTGGTAATCTCAGGCATAAGTGAATCCCAGGAGCCAACATGGCAGGGGAGACTTGAAGAAAATAAAGCTAGGGTTGTAGACCTGATAAGAAAGCTTGGAGTAGTATGTGGTCCTGAGGATATTGTAAACATACACCAACTAGGTAAATATTCGAGGGAAGGAAAGCCGAGACCAACAAAAGTAACCTTTGAGAGAGGGGAGACATGTAGGGAAATATTGTTGAGAAAAAAAAGTCTAAAAGACCTTCAAGAATGCAAAGAAGTGTTCATTAGACGATACAGAACACAGGAAGAGATGGGAAAGATCAAAAACTTGTTGCAAGAGGCAAGAAGGTTAAATGATGAAAGAAATGAAGAAGAGAAGAAAAATTTTCGTTACGGAATACTTCCAGACAAAGGGGAGATAAAGAAGATAATGACAGAAGATCAGGGGATGGGGCCTCATTAAGATTGTTATACACAAATGCTGATGGATTAGCTGGTAAGGCAGTAGAATTAAAAGATAGGATTCACAACAGTAAGGCAGATATAGTAGCAATTACAGAGACTAAGTTGAGTGAGGACATAAACAGTGTCACAGTTTTTCCTAAGGGCTTCAGAATACTAAGGGTCGAAAGATCTGAGAGGACTGGTGGAGGGATAGCACTGCTCATAAGTGAGAGGATTCAAGTTGAAGAGATAAACTTGGCTATAGAAAGTGAGTTCAGGGAATTTCTTGTTGCTCGCATAAATACTGGGTCAGAGAGCATTATAATAACTGTTGTATACAACCCACCAAGGAACCAAAATAGGCTTGAAATTTATGAGGAAAGTCATATAGGTACGATTGAAGTCATAAACTCAGTTGTTAACATGGCGCGGGAGAAAAAATGTAGGATTTTGATTATGGGAGACTTTAATCATAAAGAGATAGATTGGATAAATCTTGACCCACACAGTGGTGAGGACTCCTTTGGGGCAAGATTCCTAGATTGCGTACAAGGGAATTTCCTACACCAACATGTAATGGAACCAACAAGAGCCAGGGGTGGGGATGAGCCATCACTACTTGATCTGGTGTTCACAGATAATGTGTTGGATATTGAAAATATTGAGTATGAAGCACCAATTGGAAAGAGTGACCACTGTGTGCTGTTGATGGAGTATATCATTGAAGACATTCTTCCTGAGAGTAGAGGCACTGAGGACATGAGGAGGAACTATCAGAAAGGAGATTACATCAAAATGAATGAGCTTTTTGCAGTTATTGACTGGAGAACCTTATTTTACAACAAATCTGTACAAGAAATGTATGACATCTTTTGTGAGAAATATGGGAAGATTGTAGATTGCTGCATACCTGTCACCAAAGTAGGTGTAATTCATTCCAGAGAGAAATGGTTCGATAATGGGTGTAAAAGAGCTAAGGAGTGGAGAGACAAATGCTGGAAAAGGTATAGGAGGAGAAAAAACATAAATGCCTGGCAAACCTACAAAAGAGCAAGAAATGACTACCTAAGTAAAAGGAGAGAGGCAGAGAAAGATTATGAGAGGGACATCACCAGGAAGGCGAAAGAAAATCCCAAGCTTTTCCACAGCTTTATCAGAGGAAAACTGAAGGTAAAAGAACAGGTTTTAAGGCTAAAGAGAGCGGATGGAAGCATCACTGAGACGGACGAAGAGATCTGCAAAGAATTGAACAAGGAGTTTCAGTCAGTATTTACAGTAGAAAATACCCCACCCCCTCAGATTGCAGTGATAGAAGCTCAAGGGCCGGTATTAGAGAACATCAACCTTACAGCCACAGAGGTATGCAAAGCGCTGATGGATTTAGATGTTCATAAAGCTACAGGTCCTGATGACATATCCCCTCATGTGCTTAAAAAATGCGCAAACACAATATCAGTGGCACTAAGTATCATATTTAAGGAGTCATTGGAGTCGGGGGAGATTCCAAGATGCTGGAAACAAGCAAATGTGATACCTATCTTCAAAAAGGAAGGAGGGATACGGCTCTGAACTATAGACCAGTTTCCTTGACCAGCATAGTTTGCAAAGTTATGGAGAAACTACTAAGGAAACATATCTCTCTTCACTTGGAATCCTTCAACTTTTTGTCAGTGAGGCAACATGGCTTCAGAGAAGGAAGATCAACAGTAACAAACTTACTAGAATTTTATGATGAGGTAAGCCAAATCTTACAGGAAAGAGAGGGCTGGGCAGATTGCATATTCCTAGACTTCCAGAAAGCGTTTGACACTGTTCCACATGGGAGACTTATTAGGAAGCTGCAATCAATGGCTAGAATAGGTGGAAATGTCTTGGAATGGATAAAAACTTACTTAGAAGGAAGGGAACAGAGGGTTAGAGTAAGACACTCAGTGTCTGAATGGAGAAGAGTTAGTAGTGGAGTTCCACAGGGTTCAGTTTTAGGGCCACTTTTGTTCCTTGTATATGTAAATGACCTACCAGAGTCTGTAAATTCATTCATGAATATGTTTGCAGATGATGCAAAGATTGTGAAGAAAGTAAAAAACGAGAACAATGGTAGAGAACTTCAGGAGGATCTAAATAATCTGCATGAGTGGTCAGAAAAGTGGCTAATGAAATTCAATACCTCAAAATGTAAGGTAATGAGAATGGGTACAAGTGCAAGAAGGCCCAAGCTTGACTACTCGGTGGCTGGAGTACAACTTCAGGAGACAGAAAATGAGAGAGATCTAGGAGTAAACATATTGGCAGATTTGTCTCCAGAAATACATATAAATGGCGTAGTAAGGGCAGCATATGCATTCTTATCAAATGTAAGGGTAGCCTTCAGGCACATGGACAAGGAAATGTTCAGAAATATTTATGTAACCTATGTGAGGCCAAAACTCGAATATGCAGCCCCCTTTTGGAATCCGCACTTGAAAAAGCACATAGCTAAGCTTGAAAAAGTTCAAAGACATGCCACGAAGCTGGTGCCAGAAATACGCAATCTCGGTTATGATGAGAGGCTGAGGGAATTAGACTTGCCATCACTCGAAGCTAGAAGAGTAAGGGGGGATATGGTGACAGTCTTTAAATTCCTTCATGGTTATGATAGAGTGGATAGGGATCGATATTTCGATATGGCTGGCTCTAGAACTAGAGGTCATAGTTTGAAGCTTCGGAAGAAAACTTGTTTGCAGGATGTAAGGAAATACTTTTTCAGTGTAAGAGTAGTTGATAATTGGAATTCGCTAAGCGAGGAGGTAGTTAATGCTACCTCAATCCATAGTTTTAAGGACAGGTATGATAAGTATCACTAAGTCTAAAAATGGAACCGATCAGGAGACGGGAAGATACGAGCTTTGGGCTCTTTCCCGTAAACACAATTAGGTAATCACAATTAGGTAATCACACGAGTACAAGTAGGTATATGCGCACACATGAATACAATTAAGTATATATACACACACACACAAACGAGTACAATTATTGTATATATATATATATATATATATATATATATATATATATATATATATATATATATATATATATATATATATATATATATATATATATATATATATATATATATATATATATATATATATATATATATATATATATATATATATATATATATATATATATATATATATATATTCATAAGTGTGACAATAAGGGGCACAAAGAAAATTTCAAGACGGAGAAAAAGTAGAAGGTTAAGGATTAGGCAGATATAAGGAAATCGTACACAATAAGAAAAGTACAGGCTGATAGAATAGTAGAAGTACTGAAGCCCTCCATATATATATATATATATATATATATATATATATATATATATATATATATATATATATATATATATATATATATATATATATATATATATATATATATATATATATGACTCCATTTTGCATTCATGGAAAAAAAATTGCCAAATACGCTTTCAGATAAAGAGGAGGATTTTCTCTGTTCATTGTAATTAGTTCATTTCATCTGAATAAAATATTGATAAGAAGAAAGTTTGTGATATGAATAATGAATATGAACGAAGGGGTGTGAAATGGGTCTGATAAGCCCCTCACCCTCTCTCGATATGAAGGATTAAAATTTCTTCTTCTTCTTCTTCTTCTTCTTCTTCTTCTTCTTCTTCTTCTTCTTCTTCTTCTTCTTCTTCTTCTTCTTCTTCTTCTTCTTCTTCTTCTTCTTCTTCTTCTTCTTCTTCTTCTTCTTCTTCTTCTTCTTCTTCTTCTTCTTCTTCTTCTTCTTCTTCTTCTTCTCCTTCTTCTTCTTCTTCTTCTTCTTCTTCTTCTTCTTCTTTTAAAGTGTTGGGTGATTCATCATTATAATTAATTATGAATCACTTATATGTTACATAACTTGGCATGTTTACTTGATTCTAATGCTTGATAAATCCATGACAAGGAGTAGAATAATAATAATAATAATAATAATAATAATAATAATAATAATAATAATAATAATAAAAATAATAATAATAATAATAATAATAATAATAATAATAATAATAATAATAATAATAATAATAATAATAAGAATATTATTATTATTATTATTATTATTATCATTATTATTATTATTATTATTATTATTAATCTCTACATACAAGCCAATTCCCCCTTATAAGGGGAAGTGGTGGCTGAGTCAAAGGAAAATATCTAGTCTCTTTGCTGGAAAAAATGCAGAGAATGTGATACCCAGTCCCCTCGCTCCGCCCAATTCAGTCGACTTTTACAGTACGCAGGGGAACACGGAGAATGTATTCTCACTTCCATCACGCAGGTCCGAAGTTAACATAGAAATAGAAGGCCAGGATAATAATAATAATAATAATAATAATAATAATAATAATAATAATAATAATAATAATAATAATAATAACAATACTCAGGTTTTATGTCATAGACTCCCTTTCCTGGTAAGGGCTAGGAGCATGCCCCCTTTCTATGGAGTTATTTTGAGGTCAGATTAGGGTACAACAACGTCCTGACCTAACCAAACTAATCTAACCTAATCTGGTTAGGTTAAGTTAGGGCACAAAAGACTAGACACGCTAAAGTAGCACCAAATTCGGCTATCCTATCTTCTACAGGCGCAGAGCGGCAGGACTCATTATTCACCTAATAAACATTATCCTTGAAGTTATAAAATATTTTTAAAATGCTCACCAAACTCTAATCGTGAAGGAAAATTCTTCAGCTACGTGGGAAAAAAAAGAAAAAGACGTATTTCAGTCTGAAAACCCAAAATTTGAGTACAGGAATTCAGTGTACACTTTACTGGATATTGTTCTACAAATGTTGTTTTAGATTCTCCACCCACGGATGGGCGGAACGGGTCATGTAGGACCCATGTTCTTCAGAGATGTTCCAAAAGCTTGAAACTCCTTTTTTTTTTTTTTTCCTTGATGTTCTCCCTTGAGGGTGAGCGGACCTTCCCTTTTTGGCCCGCAGGTGGGGTAAGATTTTGTTGATTGGAGGTGGTAAAATTGAAACTCCATCTTTGCATCCAATTTGAGAAGATATTCACTGGAATAACATACATCCTAAGATCTGAAATAATTATCTTCCAACTTAGTCACAGGTTCTATAAGACTAGTTTTTAGACATTCCATAATTCCTCTAAAAGAGCTAAGAGGAGTGGTTGAGGTATGTGTGGATCGTGGTGAATGCGTGTTCCTTGGTTCGGCCACCCCCCTTACAAGGGGGAATGAGGCCAAGTATATGTATGTAGAATAAGGAATCTTCATCCCGTTGCTCTTAAAATACAACATAGAAAATGGTTATTGATTTATTATAGAAAACTGTCTGTGCGAGTAACCCTCATAAATTGATAAAAGAGAGAGAGAGAGAGAGAGAGAGAGAGATTATTTTATTTTATTTTATTAATTTATTGCGCCAAGAGAGAGAGAGAGAGAGAGAGAGAGAGAGAGAGAGAGAGAGAGAGAGAGAGAGAGAGAGAGAGAGAGAGAGAGAGAGAGAGAGAGAGAGAGATTATTATTATTTTATTAATTTATTGCGCCAAGGCGTCAGACATTACATGAGTTCATACAAATAATGCTTCAAATGGATACAAAACCAAGAATTGAACATAGTTTACAGGGAGGTGTACACATTGATAAAACATTGCTGCATACTAACACACAACTCACAGTATGGCAGCACAGAGTACATTATATGCAAAAGTAAAGCTCAGAGAAACGCAGAATGCACAAACAGAATTATACAGCAACATACAGAAAATATATGTATAATTCAATATAATTAATGGCCACCAAAGTGAGGATAACGAGCAAGAATATCATCAAGGTTGTCATCATTAAGTAAAAATGAGCAGATCTGTATTAAGTTCTGACCTCGTGGTAAAACATCTCTCACTGTGGGGCACTGAAGACAATAGTGGTCAAGAGTGTTAGCATTAGGACGGTCGCATAATTTACAGGAGGTGTACTGTGGCATATCTAGAGTCTGGGAGACCTGCCATAAAGGCCGATACCCCATTCTGAGCCGAGCACTAACTACATTGTTTTTCCGCACCATTAACCCGCGTCTGCGATACTTGTAGCGACTGTGAAGAAAGTGATCATGGTGCTGT
>JAXCGZ010015764.1:30000-35000 GCA_037179515.1 Halocaridina rubra | reverse complement strand
CCCAAGAACAGAAAAAGTAAAAAGCAAAAGAGATGGAGAGTGTTGTGACTTGTCAGATATGAAGGGATGATAAGAGATGTGTAACTAATATCCAAGAATATTCGGTGTTAATATAGGCATAGAAAAAGAACCGTAACTGAAGGAAGACTTAATATCGAACTGTCTTGGACAGTCCTCTTTAAGTCCAAAAGACCTTTCAGCTGTAGTATCGCAACGGGTGGCTGGTGTCATGGGCCAACCTATTTCTGGTATTTTCTTCTCTTTACAGCCTATATCCTGGCAGATGCTGGCTATGATGTCTGGCTGTCGAATATGCGTGGCAATACGTATTCAAGAAACCACACTACTTTGAATCCCGAAGAATTTGATTTTTGGCAATTCAGGTAAGTAATGACCTTTAGGTGTCTAGGGTTAGAACCTTATGCTGATAGTTCCCTGTCTCCAGTTTTTTTTTTTTTTTTTTTTTTTTTTAGTGTGACACCGGGACAGGCAAAAACTGCCCTCATCAATAAAGGCGGAGCGCGAAAAAATACCAAGACGAAGGAAAAGAAAAAGATTAAGGACAAGGCAGAGATGAGGTAATGTCACACAAAGGAAAACGACAGACAGAAAAAAACAGTCAAAGTACAGAGGACCTAGAGATACGGAGGAATAGGCTCTGAGATGTTGCTTCAATGCTAAATCATTTTACCTTAAAACTATGATTAGTTTTAACAAAGACAATATCTTCTCTTAACGCTTTCCAGCATACAGTGCGTGTATGCATGTAAGTACACATGTATGTACCCACATGTATGTATTCACATGTATGTATTCACGTGTATTTACCCACATGTATGTACTTAATAGCCACTGAGAATGATCTCTATTAAAACCATGCAATGGATATTATGATTCCATATAATTTTCTCATTCTGTTTAAATCTGCTTACAGTAGCTCGCTTGAAAAGAAATTGTAATAATAATAATAATAATAATAATAATAATAATAATAATAATAATAATAATAATAATAATAATAATAGTAATAATAATAATAATAATAATAATAATAATAATAATAATAATAATAATAATAATAATAATAATAATAATAATAATAATAATAATAATAAGAAGAAGAAGAAGAAGAAGAAGAAAAATAATAACAAAAGCATATTTTTTATGAAAGGTGCAAACTATTTATCGTATATGTTTATTGGGTTATCTTTTTGCTTTATGTTTTAATTAGTTTTTTTTTTTGCTGTATGCATTTATATATATATATATATATATATATATATATATATATATATATATATATATATATATATATATATATATATATATATATATATATATATATATACATATATATATATATATATATATATATATATATATATATATATATAGATAGTGTGTGTGTGTGTGTGTGTGTGTGTGTGTGTGTGTGTGTGTGTGTGTGTGTGTGTGTGTGTGTGTGTGTGTGTGTGTGTGTTAACTGTATTGGTTTATTGAATTTGTATTTCCCATAATTCAGTTGGGATGAAATGGCTCTGTATGACGTTCCTGCCAGCATAGACTATGTCTTAGGAGTAACAGGGTCCGACGCTATCTACTACACCGGCTGGAGCATGGGAACTACCGTCTTCTGGGCAATGTTAAGCGAACTTCCAGAATATAATCAGAAGGTTATTACTGTAAAAGTTACTTTCTTAAATGCTTATGATGAAATTCCGGAATCTTTTAGTGATTTTAGGGTCAATCACATGTGATATGAAATGGTTGCCAGTGTAAATACCGATATTATATCTTTTATAGATTCAAATGTCGGTATTCTGGAGTGTCCTCAGATCCAAACTCAAGTTTGAGATCTATATTAAAATACCGCTCTTATACCCATATTCCGATATTATATCTATTATAGATTCAAATGTCGGTATTCTGGAGTGTCCTCAGATCCAAATTCAAGTTTGAGATCTATATTAAAATACCGCTCTTATATCCATATTCCGATATTATATCTATTATAGATTCAAATGTCGGTATTCTGGAGTGTCCTCAGATCCAAACTCAAATTTGAGATCTATATTAAAATACCGCTCTTATATCCATATTCCGATATTATATCTATTATAGATTCAAATGTCGGTATTCTGGAGTGTCCTCATATCCAAATTCAAGTTTGAGATCTATATTAAAATACCGCTCTTATATCCATATTCCGATATTATATCTATTATAGATTCAAATGTCGGTATTCTGGAGTGTCCTCAGATCCAAATTCAAGTTTGAGATCTATATTAAAATACTGCTCTTATATCCATATTCCGATATTATATCTATTATAGATTCAAATACCGGTTATCTGGAATGTCTTCATATCCAAATTCGAGTTTGAGATCTATGATATTTTCTAATACCGGTCTCATATCCATATTTGGAAATTTAGATCTGTTATAGATTCAAATACTGGTATTCTGGAGTGTTATCAGATACAAATTCTCTTCTGAAATTCATTATATAATCTAATACAAGCCTAAGATCAATATTTCGATTTTAAATTTTATATAGATTCAAATATCGGTATTCTGGAGTGTCCTCAAATTCAAATTCGGGTCTTAGATCTGTAGTATATTCTAATACCGGTCTCAGGTCCATATTCCTGTATTCTGGAGTTGCCTTAGATCCAATTAACTGTTTCATTAAGTGATCACAGATTCAAATACCGGTCTAAGATCTATAATCAGTATATTTCAATACCAGTCTCAGCGCCATATACCAGTATTCTGGAGTTTTCTCAGATTCAATTGCAGAGGTATTGGAGTAGACTCATATGCAAATACTAGAATTTATTTTACTGTTATCATAGTTATATACTGGTAATTTGAAATACTCTGAAATCTAAATACCGGCATGTTTGAGGATCTCAGATCCGGTCGCCATTTAGATCTTAATGTAATACTTTGGAGCATCCTCAGATCCTTGGAGTTGTCTCAAAAATATATAGTACTGGTATATGGAGCGGTCTTAGGTCCAAATACCACTGCTTTGGAGTGAATTTAGATCCAAATACTTGCAATTATGAAGTGTTCTCATTTCCAAATACCGGTATTTTAAAATGGCCTTACACCCAAATACTGATACCTTGAAGTGGTTTTCTTTAAATACTGGTGCTCTGAAGTGGTTTTAAATCCAAATACAAGACAGAGCAGTGAGCTCTTTATTCAGAGAACAAACACAAAAGCAGCTTCAAAGATGATCACTATTAAAGGGCCAACACTCTGGAACAATATTCCAGAGCATCTTAAAAATACATCCTCCTTCACAGCTTTCAAAGGCAAACTTTATAGTTTTCTTTTGGACAAATAGTTACTGCTCAAACTTAAGCTAAACTTAATGATTTAATACAATTTCCCTTAACACTAACCTCTCTATATGTAAACTAATATCGACTTCTCTGTTCTCTAAGTTAAGAACTAATTATTCTCATTGAAAGGAAAACAAATATGGTAATGATGCCGATAATAACGATACTGTTTCTAGTGTTATTATTACTATATTATTAACATTATTGTTAACATTTTCATTACATCATTACTATTTTCTATGAAAGCTGCATTTAATCTAACTGTATGTATTACCTTCTTACTTATTAGTTCAATTACATGTTTACTTATAAGTTACTTTAATTTTAAGAAGAATACCCATTGTACAAAAATGGAAATAAATGTTTTGTTTGTTTGTTTGAAATACTGGCACTATAAAGTGGTCTCACTTCCAAATACCGGTATATTAAAATGGCCTCAGACCCAAATACTGGTACTTTGAAGTGGTTTTCTCTAAGTGCTGGTATTCTGAAGTGGTTTTAAATTCAAATACTTGTATTTTGAAGAAGTCTCATGTCTAACTCCTGGTACTGGAGTAGCCTTATGCCCATATACCGGCAATTTGGAGTAGTTTCATAAACCAATATTGGTATATTAGAGTGGTCGCATAACCAAATACCGGTATTTTAAGAGTGGTCTCATTCCAAAGAGCATTATCTTGGAATGTTACCAGCCCTTGATACCCGGCATTGTTGAGTGTTCTCAGAAATGTCGAGGGGGATAGGCATCTCTCTCCTAAAATGCCATATCCCCCGACAAATTGAGAATTATATGGATGGTGTGACGAGAATGGCGTGAGGACATCTTAAAAAAAAAAACCGGATTTTAAAAATCTTGTCCTCAATTTTTTTCTTTTTTTCAGGTAAAAGCCATGGCTGGATTAGCTCCTGTGGCCTATTTGGATAATGCAATTGGACCTATTACATATATAGCTCAATATACTGATCAGCTGGAGGTAAGCATGAAAAACATAAACATAAGAACTAGAAAGCCACGGATGAAAAACCATCCCAAAATAACTTCTTTTATTATTATTATTATTATTATTATTATTATTATTATTATTATTATTATTATTATTATTATTATTATTATTATTATTATTATTATTACTATTGTTATTATTATTATTATTGTTATTATCATTATTATTACTATTGTTATTATTATTATTATTGTTATTATTATTATTATAATTATTATTATTATTATTATTATTATTATTATTATTATTATTATTATTATTATTATTATTATTATTTTAGCACTTTGGCAATAATCTATGATATTTTTGCAACTTTCAGAACAGTGCATAAGGAAGAAAAAACTGCGAAGGTCCATCATTATTCACTTATTTTTATTATTATTTTTTTTTTTTAAAGAAGAGACTTCATCATTAAAAAAGAGAAAGAATTAGGAGATTGCTTTTAAAAGCTTAATATTATCAAAAATCTTAATCACTGCGTTATATTTTAAGGTACTGGTTTTCAAAAGATTAATTTCTTAAATTCTATGTTCAGTCTAGTTTGTCATAAGTACTGACGTGAGATATTACTCTTAATTCGTCTCTAGTTTCACAAGGCAATTTTGATAACCCTTCGGTGTTCACCATTGGTCCGCGGAACATCG